>PVLD010011508.1:17650-65004 GCA_004027595.1 Dinomys branickii
TTATCTTCACATTAGTTAACACAAAAACATTAAAGGAAATACCAAATTATAGATAAGATAGTAGGGGATTTGCACTGGATGCTGTATAATATAAAGTTATCTTCATTTCTGCTAATACAAAAACGACTGAGGAAATACAGAATTATAGAGAACATAGAAGGGAATTAGCTCTGGATGCTGTCCTACATAATGTTACCTTAAGATGTAGAAATTAAGTTTGGATTTAGGTTCTTTTTTTCCCCAAGAGGGTTCATGGTCCTAGGAATTCCTTGAATCACAAATAGATGGCCGTCTGTGCCTACGTGCAGTGCATCCGTGTCATCTTCCCTGTCTAAGTCCCTAGTGTGAGCCCAGTATTTACACTGTTTTTTCTCCTAGTAAATGACTTTTTCCCTGTGGTGTGAGAACTGTCACAGGCATTGCTCTCCCAGGAATCTTCCTTGGCGTGTGCCCTTCCCCATCATCATTGCAGGTGGGTGGCACTGGCACTGTGGGCCACCCCTCCATGGATTCAGGAGCTACCAGGTGCATCGCTTCGGTGACAGGCAACAGGTGTGCTCTTAGTGACGAGAAAGAGCTGGTGCTCATGGGGCTCTGTAAAGCCTCATCTCTTTGCTTCAGAACCTCACCACTGTAATCCAAACTCCATAAATGAGCAATTCCTTTGCATAATGAACGGATGAGGCTGTTTTATGCACTTTTATGTTGTTCCAAGTCTGTGGTTTTACTAAATTTCCACCTCAAAGATATGTAATTAGAGCCTCAACAATCTGCCATCCTGGCCTTCCCCACCCTCCTCTGGAATCCACAACAATCTCGCAGGCTGGTTTCTGATGGAACAAACACAATGTCGGGTGTGTGAGTCTGTGTGTGCAAACACATGAATATGCCTGTCTGTCTGTTGATCTTGTGTGGGTAAAGGGACATGGGGGTTCAATCTTCTAAAAAGTGAGATGGGTAGAGCTTGGGTGCAAGTCTCTCCCTTTCCCAGCCCACCAGGAAGTTACCTCCTCAACCTTCAGGAATCTCTTGGGTCACATTGTCTCTTACACATCGTCATCTCTCCCATCTCAGCTTTGCTCGTTCTGTTTGCACTGCTAGGGAGGGGAGGGCTTTCTCCTCGGCCTCAACGCTTCTTCCCTGGAAACCTAGCTCTAACTCCTATGTTCTAAGGAGTCTTTGCTTTCCCCTCCTGTTCTTAAGGACCTTTCTCTTCTCCTCATTGTGCCATAAGCTGGTACCACAAAGCTTATGTTTCGTGAATATTGTTGTCAACCAACAGTTAAGCCCTGGGGCTGGGGACAAGGTCTTCCATTTCCCCATAGAAATGCCCACTCATCTGACAGCTTTTAGTTGTGAGGGGAGCCTGGAAGTGAGTCGCATTGTATGCAGCTTCAAGAAAGGGAGTTCGCAATCCTTTACTCCATTACGTGTCTTTGTTAGCTAGAATTATACAGTGTCTCTGCTGTCCAGAGGAAGGGGACTGGGAGTGAAGTGGACCTGGCACAGGTCCTTTCCATGGTGAATGTCAAACCATAGGATCATGACGGCTTCGCTCCCAGGTCACTCTTTTTGTAGTAGCCCAGTGACCCAGGTGCTGACTGGGGTCTTCTGAGCAGAGAACCTCCTCCTCCCCTTGGCTTTGGCTCTTGAGGAAGATCCTGGTAGGAAATAGAAGATGGTGCCAGGGGTGGTATGGCTGAGTGAGAAAAGTTGGGAGTTTTGGACTCAGAATAGTTTGGGTTTAGTTCATGGCTTTGAACTTCCTCATATGACACTGGGCAATTGACTTCTCATTCTGGGACTTGATTTCTGCAAATGTAAATTAATGGCTCCAGCATAAGGCAGCTAGAAAAATAGACTCTTCCTATGGGCTGACTGTCACCATCCTCAAAGGCTGGTGGCAATAGGTGGAGGGCAGAGAGAACAAGTATCATTTGTCCCTTGCTTATTCTAATCTGAGGCACATCAAGGCTAGCCATCCTCTCCCACAGGATCAACTTAGAAAGCATTATCTCCTGCAAATTCCCGCCTGAGCTAACTGGGAGATTATGGGACACACACCAGGCTTGGAAGGTGCAGCGGGACCCAGCTTTGAGCTGCATTTTGATCAGCCTTCATCCTACCCCAGAGGCACTGACCACCCTTGCTGTACGCCAATCTTCAAAGCAGTCTCCTGGTGAAGAGGACTAAGACTTCTCACCATCTCTGATTATTTACATTTAAAAGCAGCCCAGAAAAATACTTGGTCCCAAACAACCTCAAGGACTCAACAGTGCTTTGGAGGACAGAAGGCTTCCAAGGTGTCTCACTAAAGCCGTCACTCACAGATGGGGAAACTGAGGCTCAGAGTGGCATTTGATCATGCTCAAGGGCACAGCTGGTGAGTGGCAAACCTGGGACTCCATCTGCCATTGCCTGGATTCCACTTCCCTTCCCAGAAGGAAAGGCCTTCCTGCGCCGCTGAGGTCTTCCCACATTGTGAAGCTTTCACACATCAAAGAAAATCTAACAAATGGGGCCATCCTTTACATCTGAAGAATGAAGTGAGTTTCCCTCAAGTCCTGGTTACTTTTCTCTCTTGCTGAGAGAAAAGACAGAGAAGTAAAAACAGCTCCACCCAACTGGGTCAAGGGAAGGCAAAATATGAGTGGAATAAATTAAGGGTTTGCACTTTCCATCATTCATTTACTCAGCTAACCAACCCCAAAGCTAATGTGTACACAGTGTCCAGTTAAGCATACACACACACACACACACACACACACACACACAGTAATTGCTTCGTACCCAAACCCCAAAACCTGATGGCTTAAAACAGTGACTATTTTTTCACAAGTCTATGGGGGCAGCAGTTTGGGCTGGACTCAGCTCTGGAAGGAGAAACCACCGGGAAATAGAGAAACACCGGATGGTGCTAAGAGTGACACCCGTTCCTGAACTCACGAGCATGGATGCAGTCGAGTGCTGACTCAGCTGGGTCAGACAGTCCAAGACGGCCTTACTCTCACATCTGGTGGCCAGTGCCAACTGGGCTCCAGGACTCTTCACCTGGGCATTCATTCTCGAGGAGGCAGGGCCAGCCTTTAGCACACACAGGGTAGAATTCTAATCTAAGAGATCAAGAGTTGAACCTTCCAGTCCTGCTGAGATCTGGACTGGGAACTACACGAGGCTTCTTCTGCCATATTCTAGTTGCCATGTCTAGTTGTGAAAGCAGGTCATGGGGCCAGGCGGGGTTCAGGAAAAAGGGAAATAGTTTCCATCTCTTGATGGATTCAGGGGGAAAAAAGTTGTAATTAAAGGGTGCGCACACAGATGGGAAGGACTGTTCTTGAGGTCTCTCTCTAGCTCTGTGCCGATGTCTGTCCCCCTGTGGCTGTCAATACAGATAAGGACATAGACACAGGTGGACAGCAAGTTCTATATTCCGGAGTGTATAGGTATTCATACACACTCACACCTTCTTGATCCTGTGAGGCTTATGGTCTGGTTGCACAGATTCAGCTTGATATTTGAAAAGGGATGTGAAGAAAGTAGTACATAATCAGGAGTAAACCGACTAGAGCCCCTGGGTGCTGCATTTTGGGAAGGGAAAGAGCTCCGTGGGCTGAGGCAGCTGTAAGAGCTACAGGCCCTGGGCTTGCTTTCTGGCACACATGGGGGAGGGGGATGTGTTAGGCCTGATTGGCCTGGAAGAGAGGAGGATATGTGTAGAGAGAGATAAATTAAGAGCGGAAGCTAAACTAGGTGAAGCCAAGGAGGAATTTCCCAGGATGCCTAAGGAATTCAGGCTTGGGTAAGTGGGAGCCATTGAGAGGTATTGCACAGAAGTGTCTTTCTTCTTCTCCTCTCCCCTCCCCTCCCCTCCCCTCCTCTCCTCTATTTCCTTATTTAAGATGCCTTAAACCTGATAAAGAAATTGAGGTCTAAAGAGCTGAGGAACTTGTTTAAGGTCACGTAGCACTCCGGTTTCTGACACATACCTGGACTTCAGCTCCTCTACCCTGCCCCAAGTCTAAGCAGTGAGGAGCTGACTCTGCCTGGAGCCGCTCTAGTCATCAGAGTTTCTGGGATCTCAGAGAGCATCAGAAGAGAGGAGTTGCTAAGCGAGTTCTGTCCTGGCGTGCTCTTGGGATATGGCGGGAACCCTTGGCTCACCTTTCCCTTGTCTGTTGCGTTGTGGTGGCCTCAGCTTCCAGCTAGTGAGGCCCATCAGCTTACTAGGGGGAGCCTTCCAGACCCTGCAGAGGACCTGGACAGCATTTGGCCAGGAGGGGAGCTGGGGAGTGCGGGTGGAGATAAAGCAGAAAAACAAAGAGGCTGCTGTTATTATAAACAGCTAAGTTAGGTAGGATATTGGAGGCAGTCAGACAGGGTTAGGCCCTCCAAGGAGTCAGTTCAGAAGATAAGGCCACACTGCAATTGCTGCTGGAGGGATATTCCCTGAAGGCTAGGCCTCCAGATAAACATGAATGGCTACACCTGCATTCCTCCCTGGGGGCTAAACAATGTACTATTAATCTGTATCCTAGATAGGCATCAGTCAGCTGGGTGGGTGACCAGGACCTCCTGACTCATCTCTTCCTAGAAGGCCCTTGTTTTTTCCCTGTACTCTTGCTAAGTGACTTGCTTCCCCTTGAGTCAACATTACCGAAGTGAGTGTCCTTGTAGTCTGATTGGTTGATCATAGTTTTGTTCCACCTTGTGCCCACCTCCTGGTTTTGTGCCCACCTCTTGATTTTCCTCTGTAAGACTTCCTTTGGGAAGTGGGCTTGTTGGCAATCCCCGCGGGCCCCCTCCTGTCTCTCAGCACCTATCTCTCCCAGTAAAGTTTTCCTACTCTTAACCTTTGTAGTTCCTTAGAACTCATTCTTTGATTTTGGGGACCATGAACTCGGCATATCTGACATCTAGCATGTTGGGAGTTACCATATTTCTCCTGTGTCATTTGAAGGTCCTATGTCAGTGTGGCCAGGGAGGCTGGGTTGGGCTGAAGAGCATCTTCTATTTCCAGGACTTTAAGTGATAGTTTGTCCTGGTTTTGGCATTTTGTCTCTCCAGGCTTCACAGCACCTCTGCCTGTGTTCTTGTTCAGCCTTCATAGTGTCCTTAAGCCAAAGCTGGCCCAGATATGTTGTGCCCATTTCCTTGATCAAGAAACTGAAGAATAACATCAATAAGGGAGAGGAAAGAAGATGTGATAAACAAGCCTCTATTATGCACCTGTGCACGCAGTGACTAAATCTTCTCCATGAGGCCATTTCAAGGATTGGAAGGCTGACGGGGTAGAGAAAGAGACAGCTCCTCAAATAACAGGAAGCTTGTTAGTTTCAAAACCAGGGCAAAAAATGAAATCCTGTTATTTGCGGCAACAATGTGGAACTAAAGTAAGCTATGTTTAAAAAATACCAGAATAAGCCAGGAAGAGATACAAATCCACATGATCTCATTCTGATGTGGAATCTGAAAAAGCTGAGCTCGCAGAAGTTGGGAGCAGAACCAGCGTTTGAGGGGGTGTAGGAAAAGGTGGTTAATGTGTACGAAGCCCCAGCTGGACAGGAGAAGTGGGTTCTGGTTTGCCGACACAGGAGGATGTAGTTAACGGTACTATGTCATAGAATTCAAATAGCTACAGAAAGAATGTTTAGTGTTCCCAGAGGGAAGGAATGATGCATGTTTGAGAGGATGGGCAGTCTAAAGTCCCTGAGTTGATCAATGCAAACAAAACATCACACTATACTCTGTAAAGACAGACCCTTATCATCTGCCAGTAAGAAAGACACCAAACAAATGCAGGGCCAAACTCAGGCAGCAAGCAGGCTCTTGCCTCCCGCAGGCCCTACTCTCGGATCTTGTTGCAAGGCAGCCCCTGTGTCCTCCCATACAAGGCTGGGCAGTGGGAGACAGCGGCTCTGTCTGTCCGGGCTGTGGACACACCCGCTGCTCCCTTGGCAGATGGGCCCCTCTATTTATAGTACTCCCGCCTGCTCCTGCCCTCGCCTCCAGAGCTGCTCCTGGCTCCTACAATCCTAACTTTGGCAGCGAGGAGCCAGATGCTTCAGCTTGCAGGAGGCTCACTAGCTTACAGGCTCCAGGCTCAGGCCCAGGGCTTCCCCAGCTGAAAGGCCTCCCTCCTTCCTCCTCAGGACTGGGACCTCTGCTGCCCCTCCTACAGCCCCTAAGCCCTCTCTGGTGGCTTTGCCCCAGGGGCTGAAGTCTCCAAGTCCCAGAGTTCTGGTAACTCAGAACCCCAGACTCTAGGCCTTCTGCGGCTTTGCATGAAAGATCAAAAGAAACTCACTCTCAAAACTTGTCAAAGGAACAGAAATGAAAATGAGGTCAAACCTAGACAGATGCCAGTCATTCTGTGAGCTTTTGCTGAGCATCTACCTTTTAGGTAGGAGGCCACCTAACACTGCTCCATGACAGACAGGAAAGTCCTTCGCCTTCAGGAACTTGACAACATACTGAAGAGATCAAATATCTGCACAGATAATAATGCATTAATGAGTAGGTTGTCTTATTTAGTTTTCTATTGATAGAACTAAACAAGTTGATTTATGAAGGATGGAAGTTTATTTGATTATGGTTCTGGAGGCCGAGAAGTCCAGGATGATGCAGGGCATCTGCTCAGCATCTGATGGAGGTCTTCTTGCCACATCTTGACATGGCAGCAGGCATCATATGGTGAGACAAAGTAGGAGTCCTAGCTTGAGTCTCTGCCTCTTCATAAGGAGCTACAAATGCCGTCGTGGGAGCCCCATTCCTCTTGAGCTACATCTGACCCTGATTACTTTCCAAAGGCCCCACTTCCAAATACTATTAACGCATGACTCGCATGACTTTGGAGATAAATTTCTGTGAAATATCACAGGACATATTGAACCCATAGCCAAGGTCTTCCACTGTCTCAGAAAATATTCCTTCACTTCTTTCCCTTTTTGAATGGATCCAGTATATTGTTTCATTCATTCATTCATGGGTCCATTCATCTGTCCATCATCCATTCATCCATCCACCCATCCGTCTACCCTTCCATCCATTCATCCATCAGACCATCCACCCACTCATCCATCCATCCATCCATCCATCTATCCCTCAATCATTTGTGGAGTACAACGTGAAAAGTCCTACTCTAAATACTGGAGGTGTGAAGAGGATATTATCCAGAACTTTTCCTGGGGGGAGAGAGAGGGCTGATTAGGTAGTAGAAGGCAGCAAATGAAATGGCCTAAGGGAGACACTGACAACCCTGTCCTAAGGGAGAATGGAGACTGATCCTCAGCACTCTCGGTTGTGATGTCTTGTGTGTAGCAGCCCTATTCACTTGAGGTCTTCCACCATAGGCTCAGTAACCCTGTTGCTTAGAACCTGCTGGGCCCATCATGGCTCAGTCAACTGAGTGAGCAATGAATGGGATGAGGTGGAATGTTATAACCCTGCTCTGAGTCTACATTGTCCTGTGAGAAAATGGGTGTTAATAACGGCCAAGTAGGGATGACATGAATTCTGTACTGTGTAGCTTAATGGGACACAGAATCTGGATCAGGAAGGATTTCCTTTTGGCTTTCTGCTTCACCATAACTGTATTCCTTTTTCATTCTGGACCTGTTTTTTGCTCAACAGTGAAGGAGAAGGACCACTCTCTAGGAGCCTGACCCGGTTTGAGTCCAAATCCTCGATAATAATCTAACACTTGGCATTGCTCCTGAGGAAGCCTCCGCTGTGCTTTTCATAGCTGTTATGCAGCATTCACTGCATATTAATTATCAATTAAATATGACTCATCAGTGGGATGCTTGGGCTCCCCACAGATCATACCTTAGATGCCTAGAAAAAGAGTAGGGAATTTTCCTAACAGTGCATGTAAAAACAACAGCAAATTCTTTTTCCCTTTTCCTTTCTCTGAATATGTTATTGAATTTGTCTGAAGTACAGCTTTTATACTATTGTCTCAACCACAGGCCCCAAACCCAAAGATGCTCAGATGAGATTTTGGTATTAATGCGTATCCAAGGAGGGCACATATGCAAGACAGCCTTTGGGGGCCCCCTGCTGTTAGTTGCCAGGGAGTTGGACAAGACAGCCTTGGTACTTGGTCTGCATTGCCCCCTGGTGGCGGCACTTATGTTTGACAGCCAGAACTGGGGCCAAATGTTTGAGTCGTGAATTGTGATCAAGGGTAGACAAATTCAGGGGAATTTGCTGAGTACTTGTTTGTTTGTTTGTTTTGCTGAGTACTAGTAAGAGGGTCCCAGACACTAGGTGGATGTATTAGAAGAAGTGGGAGCCTGTCTTACCTCAGGGAATTTGTCCTGGCCTTCTGATCTTCTGCAAGAGAATACTTCTGTTTTTTGGACTTTTCTTCACTGTTTGTTCACTATTTACTGAGCACTGTCTGTATTCCACGCACCATACCGAGTGCTGTGTTTACAGAATAAACAGGCGAACAACAAGACTTATTCTCAGGGAGTTTTGCTCTTGATCCCACTGCAGAACCTGCCCCTAAAACTCACACATTCCTATATTTCTGGAAAGTTTGGTCCTTTGTTTGATTTTGTTTTTTGAGGCCAGGTCTGACTGTGTAGCCCAGGCTGGCCTTGAACTTACAGTGATCCTCCTGCCTCAGCCTCCTGAATGCTGGGCTTATGCCATCACCCTAGGTTGGAAAACCTGACTTCTGACTGATGGCCAAGAATCTATGACAAAAGCATTTCATGTTTAGAGCTCAGGATGGTCCCTTTCTAGGAAGTACCTAGTGTTTGTTCAATTGGAACTTCAAGAGAGAAACTTCAAGGGGTGAAAGGAATGTATCACCAGTGGTGGAATTTCAGGTATTGTACTGTATTTTAAAGATGGGAGATTTAAGGACACAACTGGAGAATTCTTTGCATTCCTCCAAGTACCCCTCCTAAACCACTTTGTGCTATACCTGCTGTGGGCAAGGCAGGGCTGGGGTTGGCTGAGTGCAGTGGTACTGACTCTGGCATTCAAAGTTTTTTTTACTGCAGAAGGAAGGAGGAAAATCACAATTTTAATTGTTCTTAGTTGGCTTGCACCTCTAGAAGTTTTGGCTCTCCTGAGAGGAGTTTCAAATCCTGGGCAGAGGTGAGGTGCGGGGAGGGTAGGGGCTCTGAGTAGAGGGACTGTTTACAGCTGGAAGGCTTAGGGGGCTCAGGAGGAGGGGCTTCTGTCTGTTATGTCATCCTCTGGAAAAGCAGCCTCATGCTGGAGAAAGCTCAGAGCTGGAGCAGACCTCTGAACCTGCAGCAGCAAGCGGAAACACTGAAATAACACCCAGGATTTGGAAGCAGATTTATCTACACTGATGGGCACTGACTGGGATGATTTCCAGAATATTGGGCCCTGATCTCTGGCAGTCCAGGGCTTATATGGGATAAGCAAGCAGGAAGTACACAGGCAGAATGGCTTGTCAGTTGGGGGTGGTTTATACAATGTGCATCACAGTGACCAGCCATTTCTAAGAGACAGGAGCAACCAGAACTGGAACAGGAACTACTACCTGAACAACTAGTGAACTGAAATATACTGGCTGGGGGAATTTTCTGCTGCATTTCCTCCCTCTTTCAGTTTTCCCAGTAAATTTTTGCTGGGCATATTACATGTGATCTTTTGAGACAGAGCCCAACTAGAAGCGCTAACATTAGGGTTGTCTGTCATTCCAAGATTGTTTTATTACAGAGCTTTTCCCTGAATTTCTTTTTAGGAAGGGACATAATTTAGGCCTGTCTGTTTTGTGACATTACTCTGGCGAGGGAGAGAGGGAGTTAATCTGATCTAGGAGAGTGTTCGATGGATGCTTGGATGCTCATCAAATCTTGTTGAAGTATTCAATTGATCTGTTCTGTTTGGGCAACTGTCCATACAGTTTAAGGCAAAAAAATATAACTAATAGGGAGTGGGGAAGCAAGGACTGGGATAAGCAGAATCTAAGTCAGTTAACAAAAACCACAGCTAGCAGCACTGCAAGGAAGCAAGGACTGGGCTAAGCAGCCGGAAAAGACACAAAAATCAAGGGGAATAGGTGTGGAGCGATCCTGTGAGCGATGCCCTCAGGCTTCAGTCATGCGTGGATTGCCTCTTCAGAGTGAGCCTTGGAGGAACTGTCCAAGTAGATTTTTTTAGCTGATCTAAGGCTGGATCTGTGAAACTTATAGAGATAGTTAATACGCACCTGGGTCATATGTATTCAGGAGTGTCTACAGTTATAGCTTGTCTTTTTAACTGGTTACAAGTTGTATATAATTTTTATTTAATCTAGTTTTTGTGTTACCTCTGCTACAAATACAGGCCCATTATTGCTGCCGGTGATCAAAGGTAGGCCATATCTAGGGATGATTTTTTTTTTTTTTTACAGCAGGACTGTACAAACTTTTCTTCTCAGTATGGGTAGGATGGGAGATTGGGTAAGGCATGGGAGGTTGGGGCTGGCAACACCGATGCTGAAGCTTGAGTTAGCTGCAGGGATATGGGTGCCATCACAGCAGCTTGAGCCTACAGAACAAATGGTGGGGGCAGGTCTTGTTCTGATCTTCTGGGAATACTGAGGTTTTAGTCAGTTGGATCCCCAGAGGGGGCTTAGGCCTCTGGACTGGATTACTTTGCATCATTGGTGGCAGGTTTTCAAACAGCAGCAGGAAGTAGTTTGCTGTGCAGATCATCCCTGAAGGAGAGTTTTGGCCAAAATAGTTTTGTCCAAGATGACCACAGCATATCTAGCCTATAGGACTTCATTCCTAGCAGAGCTTATTCCACCTGTACACAGGGTGTACTCAGCATCTGTCAGGCTTTTCATTTATGAAGAACAGTTCATCCTCATCCCAGTACAGCATGTGGCACCTGGACAGTTAGGTCTTGGCCTAAAGTGAGCTTGTCAGCTTCCTTAATTAGGATAGTGGCTGTTAGAGCATGATACCAGTTGCTGCCAGATATTATAGCAGAGCATTTGTGTAGGCAATGTACAAAGAGGGCAATCATGGCAGCATTAGCAGCTTGGAGATCTTGAACTGGCTTTACAAGAAAGAGATGTGTACTTTTTGAGGCAGGTAAGGGTTGTCTGGGACAGAGATTGATCATTAAAGTGGCATAATTGATAGCAAGCCTCAGGGGTGAGTCCTTTGTCCATACTTCTGGGAACAAGTCTCTCAAAATTTCAGGGTTATGATTTTCAGGCATTTCAGGCTGATGTAGTTGCTGTTCTTCCCCCTGGGATATAGTCAGAGTTAATATCAAGTCCAGGTCAGTGGATCTGAGTGTGAGGGAGGGTGGTCACATTTCAGGAGGGTTATAGGGCACTCAAACATGTACAGGAATCCATGTTTGATAAAGTATCCATCAATCTCACAGGATCTTCTTTGGCAGAATTTCTGTTCAGTGGGGGTAACTTCAGTAACTCTGGTGGGTAACTTCAGTAACTTTAGACATGTTTACTGGCTTCTTGCCTCCTTCTTTAAGGTCTGTCAGGAGAGCAGTGTGGTACTGATCATGGCCCTCTGTCACATTACAGCCCAGTTAGGATGCACTTGGGGGAGCACTGTGTTTACCCAAATGCCACGATCAACCACAGTGTTGGGAAATTTTGACTTTAACCAGGCTTGAGCCTCATATGAAATGCAGTGGCATTTTCCAGTATCGAACAGAATCAGAAGGAGTTGCTGGTAGTTGTCCCGTGTTGTCAGGTTTGAAGCCAAGATGGAAGAGTTCTTCAATCCTAATGGCAACTGAGTCCAAATGAGCTGGCCTTTTATCTCAAGATTTTCCTAGTTGAGGAGGCTTATGGGAGCAACTTATGAGCAGAGGAAGGCATCTTTTCTGTGTTGTTGACAGCATGGAGATTTTGCCCAAGTCTATAAGGCTGATGTGTGTCTAGATGCCTGTTTGTGTTTTCACTGACATCTGATAGCATCAGAGGTCACAGTGAGATGGCAAGGTTGATGGCCAGACCCAGAGGTGAGTCTTTAGTCTATACATCTGGGGGAGAGTTTTCAGAACTTTAGGGTTGTGGTTATCTGTCTAAGGCTGATGCAGGTGTCATTTTTCTCTAAAGGAATCATCAAAGTTCAATGTGCAGGGTTAAATGAGGGTGAGGCTGACTGGCTTGTTGTGAAGGAAATGTTCTCCCAGGCTTTAAATTTGTGCCTGAGAGAAAGGGCATGAGGCAGGACTTCCAGTTGCCCCAGTGATGGTAGCTTTTTGACAACGGAACTTTTGAAGACGGAGTGTTCTCTTCCAGTGTCTACGGAAAGTCACAGGTTTGTTTCCAACTTTTGCAATGACTACAGGCTCTTGGGGGCCCAATTTGATAGAGCTCGGTTTGCCCCATCTATTCAGGCCTGAAAGGGCACAACTCATTTGTCAGGGCTGACAGTCCAATTTTTCCTCACTCAAAATGTGGAACTCAGAAGGAATTGCTGACAGTCGTCTAGGGTGGGCGTTAGATGATGCCATCTGTGGTGGATTGACCTTTGGTGGTCAACTTATAACCCCTAACTGAACTGAGTAAGCATGGTGCTGGGTGTGCGAGGCCCACCTGAGGATTGTTGCCAGCAGCATAAGAGGCAGAACTGGAGAAGAAGAAGTGAGGCTGTTGGGAGCTGAGAAAGGCTGTTAGGAGCTGCTAGAAGCTGTAAGGAGCTGCTGGTTGTTTTGGAAGAGCTCATCATGCTGGCTTTCCTGATGAACTTGGTTGTTTTCATCCTCTGAGGAGCTTGGGATCTTGTTGGCACTGAGAATGGCTATGGTTCACTTTGGTGGAGCTCTGGTCCTCACTTTGAGCATTGCTTCCTGGCTCCAGAGGGGAAGATGGTGCACTGCCTGTCTCCTGGAGAATATTGCTACACTAGCTTCACTGATGGGAATTCAACTATTTTGATTATTGGAGAAGCCCGGGACTTCACTGTTGCTGAAGATACCTGTTGTACCTTTTGGAGGAGTTCTGGTTCTTCTGAGCATCGCTTCCTGGCTCCAGTGAATATCCGTTAGCCTGCTAGCACAGATCCTTCATTCTGCTGCCGCAGACTCCCTAGATTCCACCACTAACCTTTGGGCCTTCCCAGTGCAGATCAGTGAAACAGGCCTGCGTGAGATATGGTTATGGGCTTTAAGCCTCCAGGTGGACTCTTGGGAGACATTGTTATGAGCTCTAGGTATTCAGGTGGACTCATGCCGGACATTTCCATGGGATCCAGCCCTCAGCTGGATTCCTTGGTCTTAGTGTGTGGACAGATTTCTTGCACTCTTGTACATCATTCTTTGGGTGACTATTATAAATAATCATATAAAATGTATCTTGTATTATATTATTCTCCCTTGAAAAAATACCCCCCAAACCAACACACCATCTGACCGGAATAGGCATGTAAGCAGAAGCTCCAGAAGGAGGGCCTCTGTGGCCAAATGCAGGCAATGGCTGGCTGGAAGCGGTTCAATTGACTGGAAGTAGAGTCAGGAGCAGGGAGTGAAGCCATGAGTGTTGGCAGCAACTTTGGGAGCTGATGAGGGTGTCAAGGTAGAATTCTTGAGAACAGACCTCTTTTTCTTATTTATTTATTTTTATACCAGGAATTGAACTCATGATCTTGTGCTTGCCAGGTAGGCATTGTGCCACTGAGCTATATCCCCAGCCCCCAGACCTCTTCCTTTTCTTTTCTTTTGAGATGCAGAGAGTGGGTTTATTTCATTTTTAAATCTGTAAAAACCCCTTTTCCTGCAGCCAGGGACTGTGGATTTTAACTAATTAGTTCCCATTCTATCTCTCTGTGGTATGTGCTGTGTACCCTTTAACAGTGGTGCAAAAGACAAAGGCGGGTACCCTTCAGAGAGAGACCATTCAGATGCCTGCCTGGCTGTGTCCCTTCAGGGGACTTAGGCACAACTTAGCTAATGAGGATGCAAGGCCTCCATTATGCCACATGTTGATCACTACAGAACCTCACGTGAGGGTCCAGTCAGCCACCACAGTCAGCGCTTCCCAGTCTTGGTGCACAGACGGAGCAGCCTGTTGCTTATGCTGCCTGTTCCACTCACTCACACATTCCTTCAGCAGGCACTCAGAGGTTAAGCATTCCAAAGCCCCTTCCCTTGAGGGTGGCCTTAACTAACAAGAATTAATCAAGCTCTTCTGCTCAAACTGAGCAGGACTGACAGACTGATTAACTGGGGTGATCCCTGGGTTCTTACTGGAACTAGGCAGGCAGGCAGACAGACGGACAGACAGACAGATTACATACTCCTTCCTTTGGTGTCTGAAGTGAGCCACTTGAGTGGGGAGTCAGGAATCCTCCTCTAGATCTCTAAGGGGACTCAAGAAATCCCAAGGGCATGCCTTCCCATCAGGACCTGAAGGGAACCTTGCTCCATCTGTGAGGGCCATGACTGGTGACCAAAGTGGTCAGTATGGTCAGTCTTCCTGGATGAGGCACCAGGGGCAATGGCAAACAGAAACACCAAAACAACAACAGGATTTGTGGGCAGATTTATTTATGTCAATGGTCACTGATTGGGATCATTCCCAAAATATCAGGCCCTGATTTCTGGAGGTCTAGGGCTTATATTGGATAAACAAGCAAGAAGAATAGAAGCAGAATGGCTTGTCAGTTGGAGATTGGCTGATACAATCATAGCGACCAGCTATTCATCACAGTGACCAGCTGTTTCTAAGAGACAGGAGCAGCCAGAACTGGAACAGGAACTATTACCTGGGCAACTAACAAACTAAAGTTTACTGACTGGGAGGCATTTTCTGCTATGGACCATTTTAGGGAAAGTGATGATGGATCAGTGTCCCAGCCCCAGCAGTGTTCTCTTGTGACCACTGGAGATGTGATGGGAGCAGCTAGTCCAGTAAATCAGGGTCCACATATGGTCTCATGATGCCCCCTGGAATGGGTGGGTGGGGCCACTGTGCTCAACGCAGAGTTAATCTATGGAAGCCTTAAATTTCTATAAAGCCTGCACACAGTGCCACAGTCTGTTCCATGGCAAGTTTCTCTACGTCAGTTCTTCTCCTTCCATGCATAGCCTCCATTCTGCTGTGTACTGTGGCTGGCAATGTGGTGGGGATTAGCTTTTTTAAAATTTTATTCTAGGGGGCTGGGGATACAGCTCAGTGGTACAAGTGCCTGCCTGGCAAACACAAGGTCCGAAGTTTGATTTCCAGTGCCCCCCCAAAATAAAAAACAAAAAAAATAAAATTTTATTTTAAAGAAAAAAACCAAAAAACAAAATTTTAAAGTAAGATGATAGGAGGGTAACAATGGGTAATATATTGTGTATTGTTATCTTTACATTAGTTACTCAGAGTACAAGATGTCAGCATTTAATTGTCCAAGCAATATTAGCACAAACCTATCTTTTCAATTAACTTAGAGAAATTAGTATAACAATCTTAACTAATATATCTATATATATCTATATATATATATCTATATATCCTTTTGCTTTTCCCTTCCTTCTTTTCTCCATCCCTTCAACACAATTTATCTTTCCTTTTGAAATTTCTTCCCATTTTACAATATCTGTTATACATTTTGGATGTAATTTACTCTTTTCAGCTTCTCACACTAGGGAGACAATATGATGTTTGCACATTTGCATCTGGTTTACTTCACTTATGAGTATGTTCTTGAGTTGCATACATTTACCTATAAAAGTCTCTAGTTTATTCTTCTTTATTCCTGAGTAATATTTCCATTATATAAAAAGATCACATCTTTTAGGATCCATTCTTCAGTTGATGGGCATTTGTGTTGTTTCCAAGATCTACCTATTACAAATTGTGCTGCTACAAACATGGGTGCACAGATATCACTGTGGTATGATGTTTTTAATTCTTCTGGGAACATACCTACAAGGGGAATAGCTGGGTCAAGTGGCACCTCTGATTCTAGTCTTTTGAGGGACCTCCACACTGATTTCCACAGTGGTTGTAGCAGCCTACTCTTCCACCAACAGCGGAGAAGGGTTCCTTTTCCTCTACAACCCCTCAAGCATTTATTATTGGTTGAATTCTTGA
Source organism: Dinomys branickii (assembly GCA_004027595.1). Taxonomy (NCBI): domain Eukaryota; kingdom Metazoa; phylum Chordata; class Mammalia; order Rodentia; family Dinomyidae; genus Dinomys; species Dinomys branickii. Next base: position 33,687 of record PVLD010011508.1, read on the forward strand.
TAATCACCATTCTTTCTGGGGTGAGATAGAATCTCAGCATTGTTTGAATTTACATTTCTCAAATGACCAGTGATGTTGAACATTTTTTCATATATTTATTTGCAGTTTATATTTCTTCATCTGAGAAGTTTGTATTCATTTAAGATGCCCATTTTTGGATTGGGCCTTTAAATTTGGGAGGTCTGAGTTTCCTGAATTCTTTATATGTTCTTAAAAGTAATACTTTGTCTGAGGAGCATCCAGCAAACATTTTTTCCCACATTGTGGGTTTTCTCTTCACTCTGCTGATGCTTTCTCTTGCTATGCAATAGCTTTTTAATGAGATGAGATCCTAGTTGCTGATTCCTTTTGATAATTCTTGTGTGATCAGGATTTTATTCATAAAGTTTTTGCCTACACCAGTATCTTCAATTGTTTTACTTACTCTATTTTCCAGCAGATTTATTGTTTCTGTCTTAACATTTAGATCTTTGATCTATTTCAAATTTAGTTTAGTGTATGGTGAAAGACATGGGTCCAGTTTTAATCTTTGGCATATACAGAGCCTGTTTTTCCAGCACCAATTATTAAAGAGGCTGTCTTTCTTCCAGCGAATGTGTTTGGCACCTTTGTCAAAAATAAGGTGGCTGAGTGATGCAGACCACTATAAAGTAGCCATGAGTAGGACTTAAATTAACCAGTGGGCTTTTTCATGTTTACTTGTGAATCTATCCAAGGCCTAGGCTCCTTATCTGGAGATGGGCAGTGGACTCATAGTAAGTGAACCTCTGTCAGTCACTGATCCCTATGAGGCCTGTAATGATGGATGAACCTGGAAAGCCTCAAAGGACAAGACAAAATAACAGCCAAGGACATCTGGATCCGACCTCAACTAGATAAAGACTGTAGCCTCAGGCGTCTCACTCCTGGGTGGATTAACTTAATACCTTACTTGGAGAAGTCCTTGGGTGGTTCTGCCCTTCTTGAGTACTCCCATCTCTTCTTCTGATAACTAAATAAATACAGGCCACCCAGAAAAGGTCTTGGTCTTAGCTCCATGAGAATCTCAAATTCTGTGAGAGGGTTTTGATCCTCCTGGGGTCGTGAAATCTTGCCGTTTGCCTCTTTTATTTAGCTAGCACTGTACACTCATTTGGGAGAATGTGAACCTGATCAGCCTGCAACAACAAAGGGATATTATTAACCCAATAACCCAATAGCTGAGTATATCTGGAGTTGTTTCTGCATCTTTTAGTCTGTTTCATTATCTTCAGGTCTTTTTTTTTTTTTTTGCCAGTACCACACTATTTTATCACAGCAGCTTTGTAATATAATTTCAAGTCGGGGATTGTGATGCTCCCTGCCTTGCCTTTGTAGCCCAGAATTGCCTTTGCTATTCTAGGTCTCTTCCAGTTTCAAATGTATTTTAGGATTGTTTTCTCTAATTCTGTAAGATATACTATTGGGGTTTTGATTGTAATTTCATTAAATCTGTATAACAGTTTTGGAAGTATGGCCATTTTCACTATTCTGGTTTTTCCTACCCAAGAACAAAGGATATCTTTTCATTTCTGATACCCACTTCAGTCTCCTTTTTCAGAGTACTGTAGTTTGCAACATAGAGGCCTTTTACATCCTTTGATAGATTTGTTCCTAGGTGTTTCATTTTTGGGGGATGCTATTGTGAAAGGTGTTGTTTCCCTAATTTCATTGATTGATATTGGCTTATTTAGGTCTTTTATATATTCTTGATTCAGCTTTGGTAATTCATATGTATATAGGAATGTCTATTTCTTTTAGAATACAGGAATGTCTATCTCTTATTAGAATACAAATTTTCAAAGTAGGTATAGATCATCTTCTGGATTCTGCAGGGTCTGTTGTTATTTCACCCTTTTCATTCTAAATTGCAGGAATCTGAGTCTTTTTGTGATAAATTTGGATAAGGGTTTGTTGATTTCATTTAATCTTTCAAAGAACAAACTCTTCAATTCATTGATTCTTTGTGTTGTTCTTTTTTAGTCTCCAATGCATTAATTTCTGCTCTGGTTGTTATAACTTCCTCCTTCATATGAGCTTTTGTCTTAGCCTGCTCTTCTTTTTCTAGAAGTTTGAGGTTCATCATTAATTTGTTTATTTGCACTTTATTTTTCTGATATGGGTGTTCACTACTATAAATTTCCCTCTTAGGACTGCTTTCATTGTGTCCCATAAGTTCTAGTATGTAATATTGGCATTATCGTTTAATTGTAGAAACTATCTAATTTCTTCTTTAATTTCATCTGTGACTCATTGGTTCTTCAGGGTGCTATTTAATTTCCAGGTGTTTATGAAGTTCTTGTGGATTTTTTTGCCAATGATTTCCAATTCCATTGCACTCATCTGATAATATGCATGGAATAATTTTGATTCTTTTGCATTTACTTAAGCATGTTCTACAGGCTATTATGTGGTCTGTTTTGGAGAACATCCCATGTGCAGCTGAGAAGAACGTGTATTCTTATGTTTTTTTTTTTTTGTTTTTTGTTTTTTTTTTGTTGTTTTTGTTTTTGTTTTTGTTTTTTGGCGGTACTGGGGATTGAACTCAGGACCCTGCGCTTGCTAGGCAGGCGCTTATTCCACTGAGCTATATCCCCAGCCCCGTGTATTCTTATGTTGTCAGGTGGAATGTTCTGTAAACATCTACTAACTCCATTTGTTCATAAGTTTGGTTCAGCTCTATTATTACATGTGTTTTTTTGTCTAGTTCATCTGTCTTTTTGTGACAGCAAGGTATTAAATCCCATAATACAATTGTATTACTGATTAATTGATTTTTCATGCTCATCAATATTTGTTTTATATAGTTGGGTGTACTAGTATTTTGTTGCATATATTTTATGATTGCTATCTCTTGCTCTCAGATTGTTCCCTTTACAAGGATGTAGTGACCTTCTTTATCTCTCTTAATCAGTCTTGGCTTGAAATTCACTTTTTCTGAAAATAGAATAGCTACCCCAGCTTCATTCTGGGTTCTTGTCATGTGTAGTATTGTTTTCCATCATTTGACTTTCAGTCTATGAATTTTTTTTTTTAAATTAAATGTGCTTCTTGTATGCGGCATATTGTTGGATCTTGTTTCTTTTTTTTTTTTTTTTTTGCGGTACTGGGGATCGAACTCAGGACCCCTGAGCTATATCCCCAGCCCCCCAGGATCTTGTTTCTTAATCTATTCTGCCAGTCTTTGTCTTTTTATTGGTGAATTGTGGCCATTAATATTGATGATTACAGCTGATATGTAGTGACTTATCCTTGTCATGTTATTTTCCTGTTGTTGTCTCCCTTTCTTTTTTTTCCCTTCTTCTGTTTAATTGTTCGCCTTACCTGGTCAGGGGGTTGTAGTCTTTGTTATCTTTTCCTAAAATGTCCTTCAAAACATTTCAGAGTGCAGGTTTGGTGGTCATAAATTTCCTCAGATGTTCTTTGTTATGGAAGCATCTTATTTCTCTATCGGTTTTGAAAGATAGTTTTGTGAGGTACATCAATCAGGGTTGAAGATTGTTTTCCTTTAGAACTTGATATACTTCACTCCAAGCTCTTCTTGACTTGAGGGTTTTCACTGAGAAATCAGCTGCAATTCTGATGGGCTCCCCTTTATAGGTAATTTGTTTCTTTTCCTTAACAGCTTTTAAAATTCTGTTCTTGTGTTGAATTTCTGGAATCTTTACTATGATATGTCTAGCTGTAGATTTTTAAAAATCATGGCTAATTGGAGTTCTATATGCCTTGCTTACTATATGTCAAATTCTTTTTCTCTACCAGGGAATTTTTCTGCCATGACATCTGTGAACAAATTTTTTTATATCACTTGTACTATCCCCGGATTTTTCATTGAGTCCAATCAATCTGAAGTTATTCTTCTTTGCATCATCTAGCAGCTGCTGTATTGATTTCTCATGGCCCCTTGCTATTTTTAAGAAATCTTTCTTTTCATGATCACTAACCAACAGCCTATCTTCTGTATCTGAGATCCTGTCCTCAAATTGGCTTAACCTGCTGTGGATACTTTTAATGGAATTTTTGTTCTGCTGGATATCTGCTTGAATCTGCCTTGTAAATTCTGCCTCTTTCCTATGCTGAGCATTCATGGCTTCCATCATTTTCTTAAGCTCCTCTTTCTTTGTATCTGCTCTAGAATCACTGAGCATGGTTTTCATGGTGGATAATATCTCTGTGGTTATCTGAGAAATTATTTATGATTTGATTTTTTTCTAGAGCTTCATTCATTTGCTTTGTTGGTAACACTTCAGAGAGGCCAGGTGGGCGGCTTTCAGATTGTCCCACCTCACTGCCCCCTGGGTTTACCCTTGGTGAACTGGATGTCTGGGGCTGCATCTTGTTTAAGTGTCTTCTCATTTTCTTTTCTTTTTTTTTTTTTGGTTTAATTCCTGGGGTGATGTTTGTAAATTGCCTGTGGTAGTTTGCTTTATTACTAATATTTAGAACCCTTAGGAAATGACTACTTCTAGTCAATCTCAGTCTTGGAATAGTAGCAATAGCAGTTGTTTAGAATAATTAGGTCACTTTTGGTTTTAGTGGTACCAATGATAATAGCATAAAACGCAGCTTAGAAAATGACAAACTGAAGTAACCATTAATTTGCTGCCTTTAACTGTGTGAACTAGGTTTGTGGTTGTATGACAAAATATATAACAAACCAGATAATTGTATGCAGTATACAAATCCTTAATATGTCAATTTTGCCCTCAGGAGTTAAAATTTAAAAGGGGTTAGGGAGAAAATAGAAAAATGGAAGAGGAAGAGATCAAAAGTAAGGCTGGGGACAAAGGAGGATCATGCTAACTTTGGGAAACTGGTGTAGAGAACTGGAGGGAAAGAGAGAAAAGCCTAAAAGAAGAACAGAACAGGACCACAACCACAAAAAGGCTATACACCGCACTGACATGCATATAAGAACAAGTTCAAACGTTGAAGGAGAAAAAAAGTAAAACAGAAAGAACAAAACAAAACAAAAATGAAACTACAAAAAAGAAGAGAGAGAGAGAGAGAGAGAGAGAGTGAAAAGTCCACATCCAGGTTTGTCTCTGCTGTCACTGATAGACAACATGTGGAGACAGAGTCATTGTCCATGTTGATTTATGCCAGAAGGCCAGCAGCAGCTCTTTGGCAGGATAGGAAATAATCTCAGTGAGCCTGCACCTTCTGATGGCCTGCAGCTGTCAATGTAGTGTCCGTGGGCCTGAGCCCAGCTGCAAGCCACTAGATGGAGCCAACAGTGGCTCTGAGTTCTGAGCTCAGCTGGCTCCTTTCCAAAATGGCTCCCGGCCAATCCCCCAATCGTTCTCTTGCACGAGATGAGCGCAAACCCCTAGCACTCACTGCCAGCTAGTGCAGTTCTTCACATCTGCTGTTCCCCTCCACTGATGCATCTCTCCGTGGAGACTTTGGGGTCACCAGCATTCGCTGTGTAGGTCTGAATTGCTCCTCTTGCACAGTGTATCCCATCTCAGGGAGAAGGTGCCACTGGGCACCTCCTTCTTCTTCATGGAAGTTCCTCTCTTCACTGTCTCTCCATGGGCTTTAATTTGCACTTCAGTTGCTTCCTGGGTCCGTGGGACTCACTTTCCTCCTTGTCTTCCCTGCAGTGCTATATTCCAGTGTCTGGATGGCAACACTTAGAGAGGGTCTTTCTCTGCAGCTTACCACTCTGCCATCTTGCAAGTCCCCCTCAGTATTAGCTTTTTGTCTGGGAAGAGCTGGCACTTTCATTCTACCTCCTGTACTTTGAACTGTGTTGCATGCTAAGATACAGGCAAGGACTGTGCATGGTTTGGAGATTTGGAAAAGCAGGACACCTGATTTTTGGTTGGATTATTCACATTTAGAGTTCAAGGTTGAAGTTCTGCGAGGAGCCACACTCAGCCACATGAAAGATGGCTCCAGCTCCCCTGGGAGATGGCACAGGTAGAAACAAGCTGATAGCCTTTACTCTAGTGAAAGTGCTCAGTTGCCTGTTACCTAAGAGATACTGGGGGCCCAGGTTGGACGCTCATCCTTTTCCTTTCCTCAGAAGGCTGTCTGGCCACAGCTCTTCCAGTGAACACAGTAGGGCAGAAGTGTTAAGACAGGGTTTCAGGGGCTGGGGGTATAGCTCAGTGGTCAGTGCCTGCCTAGCATGAGAGGGGCCCTGGCTTCCATCCCAAGCACTGACGAGGAACAGTAAGAAAGATAACCTGGTCACACGATGCCCTTTTTCTCTCAGTGTGGGATTGGGAGCAGACAGAGCAAAAGGGCCCACGGTGGTCTTTGAACCTAAGCCTCACGTTCCAGATAAAACTTGCTGTGGTGTAACCAGGACCTGCAGGGCCCATGGACCTGGCACCTGGGTGTGTGAGCTTCCTTGAAAACATCTTGGAGAGGACAGGCCTTTGCTGGGCACAGACAGGCATGCCTGGATTCTGCCTCACCAGGAGCCAACATCCTTTTGTTTCTAATGTACCATAGATAGAGTCTATTTGATTCAGGAGTCCAGACCCACTGGCAAAGGCCTTCATGCTCTGTCCCCAGCTGAGCATACCATGCCCATCTCCCCTGCACTGCTACAGGCCATAGGGACTGGTGAGACCCCTACAGCCTTCCCCGGACTCTTTCAAGATGTTCTGCCCTTTGATGTGCTGCTTCCTCCTCTTGGGACTGTATTACTAGTTTATGATTGGGGAAATCCCTCCTTTCCCTTAAACCGCAGCTCTAATATATCAGCTTTGGCAACAAGTCTCTAACTGAGCCACGCTGAGCCGGGTCCCTCAGTGTCACAATGCCACCATGTTGTACACAGTTTCAGCTGATGTCATGCCTTCTACCCGGATGTCCACTCAAAGCCTCATGCACTCATAGGTGAGGCTTTTTGGAGCTGGCTAGATCTAGGGTGTTTGAATGTGGATTAAGTGTATGATACTGGGATTAAGAGTGTGTGGTACTGGATTAATCTGCTAACTGCTTTATTGTAGTTCTGGGTGTGGCAAATGGGAAGCCCCACTTGGGTGTGGGTGGCACCACCCAAAAGGCTTGTACTCTGGATAGGATAAAAGAGAAAAGGGTGCTGGCTGCTTTTCTACCTCCTACCTCCCCTGCCATGAACTGTTCCTCATCTTTGATGCCCCTCTGCCATGCTGCCTTGCCTTGGAGCCAGCTGACTATGGACTGAAGCCTCTACAAACTGCTAGTCAACATAAACCTCTCCTCCTTCAACTTTGAGTGGCCCAGCAATAAGAAAAGTAGCTAAGACATCTTGGTACATGGCTGTCCTACTCTGGAGGTCGGGGACTTTTGTCTTGTGCCCCTACGTCCTAGCATTGTGACTGAGTTGTACTAGATGCTCCATAAATACCCTTGGAGGTGTTGGCTGGTGTATCTGTGTAGCAGGCATATGTGTGGCACTCTTAGGAAGGAACATGCTTGGCCCCTGGCTCCTTGTCAGCAATTTACAACCTTGACACTTATTGCAGAGCCTGAAAATAAAAATCAGAGGAGCAGAAGGTGTGAGCCCCCTGGGCAAAACCAAACTTCTATTGATTTTGACCCTGACATCCTGTCTGCTGGGCTCCCCAAGTCCCTGAGCCTTCCAGTCTCTTTCTTTCTTTCTCTCTTTTGAATTAGTATGTGTTAGTAATACAGGAGGCTGCGTTCTGTTTTGGTAAGTGCTTTGCATGCATCTCGATCATTTTCAGCCCATTCCCCACCTCTCCTTTTCCTCCCTCCTCCCCGAGTCCCCTTCCTCACTTCCAAATGTTTACCTTTTCTAGTTTCCTGTCATTTTTATTTTATATTCTCATATAAGAGAAAACATACGTTTAACTTTTTTTTTTTTGCGGTACTGGGGATCGAACTCAGGACCCTGCGCTTGCTAGGCAAGCGCTTATTCCACTGAGCTATATTCCCAGCCCCACGTTTAACTTTCTGAGCCTGCCTTATTTTGCTTAAGATGATTCAGCCATAAAGAAGAATGAAAGCATTCCTGTCTCTGCACTTAGAGAGACCCTGCCTTTGTGCAGCTTGCCTGCAGGCTGCTAGCTGCTTCTCAGCAACAGCCCACTTCCAGGCTGTAAGGCCACAGGTAGCCACCAGAGGTCGCTGCTGCCATTCCCTGGCTGCCATCTCCTCTCCATCTGGGAGCCCCGACTCCCAGAGCCCACCGCCCTCTTCTGTTACTTCTGGCTTCCCATTGGCCAGACGGTCTCCTACCGACCTGCTGGGGCCTGCGGTGGTTGGTGTGTGTGTGTGTGTGTGTGTGTGTTCTTATATGCCGTCCAGACAATAAGCCTATTGGCTGGTACTGCTAACAAAAAGAACTTACAGATTTCTGATTTTCTTGCCTGTGGGAAGGAGTGAAGTTCCAGCAGTGCCTTCCTTTTCCACTCTCTACTGAGCCCCTCTGCTGCTTCCGGTGAGGAGCATGAGGTGCTCAGATACCTGGTCATCAAGGAGGCTCCACTAGCCAGGACTCACAACAGCTGCAAATGTCCAGAGAAGGACTAGTATGGACTTGGATTTGGAATCTACCAGAAAGAGGCAGAAAAGATACACATTTGTCCAGGGCAGGAAGCCGCCTGCCATTGAAGACTCCCGAGTGTCCCCTGCCAGCTTCAGCAAAGCTTGCTGGGTTGGCTTGAGCTTGTCACTTTCTTCCACTGCCCACCTCTCTGTCCCTTCTGCCCTGGCCCGATGGCCAGTCCTGAGGACCCCAGCATGGCTGCGGTCAGATTGATTCCCAACTGGGACCCTGGTTTGCGGCACTGTATCTTTCCCAGGAAGGGTAGTTTTGTTATCTCAGCACTTGGACTGCTGTAATGCTGGCCTGTTGGTTGTCTTCCCATGTTGTGTTGCCCACCTCTGGCGCCAAACCATCCAAATTCAAGGAATAAATCACCCACTGCTGGTGTGTGCAGCTTCCTTAGATGGGACCCCAGGATGGATCTGTCCTGCCTCTTGAGTCCAAACTACCACCTGGCTTTCAAGTTGCTTCATATTCATCTCCTGCTTTCATATTCAGCCAACTGGATCTCTGTCCTCTGCTTTGCCAGCGCAGTCCTTTCTGCACTTCTGAATCTCCCACCCCTGAAAAAAATTCTGGCACGAAAACTAAACCAAACCCAAAACCCTGCAACATATTGGGCTCATTTTTATGTTCTGGTCTAGCAACTTCCCCTGTATTTGTTTCCTTCTCCCAGTGTTGCTCAGTTTTTGAGTAAAAAAAAAAAAAAAAATCTCACCTTTAGATAGTTTATCCATAAGCACATCTTTTCTATGGTCCAGAGCACTTTTGTCTGCACTGGACACGTTGTCACATAATTATTATGTTCAAGATGCTGATGTTGAATTGTTTTATACTCATTTATTCAATTGTTCAGTAATGGTCCGCCAAGTGCTGATTATTATGTTCTGGGTGTTGGGATTATTCATTAGTCTATAAGTCAGCCCTGCCATCTTCCTCTCCCCCCACCACCAACCTATCAATCAGATGGAGAGAAGCTTCCTGGATGCGTGGTGCACCTTACCAGGTCCCTCCTCCTCCTCTCCTTTGCTCTCCTTCTCTTGTCTTGCAATCAGGTCCTGTTATGGCTTGTATGTAGATGTCCTCCCAAGGCCTCGTATGCTCATAGTTGGGGCTTTTCAGAGGTGGCTGGATCTGGGGTGTGTGATGCTGGGATTAAGGGTGTGTGATAATTAAACGGGTACTGGCTAGTTCTGGGTGAGGATAAGGAAGCCCTACATTGGCTGTAGGCAGTACCAACCAATAGGCTTACAGTCTGGACGGCATATAAAACGAGAGGGAAGGTGCTGCCTCCTGTCTGTCGGGCCAGGAACTGGCACTGTTGTCACCCTGCCTCAGAGCCAGCTGACAAACTGCAAGCCGAAATGCACCCTTTGTCCCTTCACATGTGGGTGTCAGGTACTGCATCTCAGAGATGAGACGAGTAACTAAGAGACCTTCTAGCTTCTCTCCTGCTTCTAGTCTTGTGTCACTAAAATCTATTGTCCGTATAGAATAATTTCTAAACAGATCAAGTCAGATCATGCGAGTTAGATCGTCTTAGTTAAAACCCTCCAGAAGTGTTCTCTGGCACTTAGGGTCAAACAGAAATAGAAACAAAAAATAAGACAGAAGCCCAGCACTGTGGCTGCTTGGCCGTGTCTGTCCCTTGGCTGCTGCTTCTTGGCTTCGGATCCTGCTTCTTTCCTGGGCAGCCCCAGGTTCAGCCTCCCTGGCTTCTTCCCACTGCCGGAGTCCAGCAGTTCAGTCCAGCCTTTCCGCTTTGGTATCTGTTCTTCCTGCCTGGGATGTTCTCTCCACATGTTCAAGCCTCTGGCTGTTCATCCACACTTGGGGTTCAGCTTAAGTGTCGCCAACCTAGAGAAGTTTGTTCTCCTAGAGATTGCTTTTCGGTCAGTCTTGTACTTCCTTTGTAGCACTCGTCTTATCCCTCTGCTTGCTTTATTGCTCCCCTCTTACCCTTTTAGAATTTTGGTTACAGGGAAGCTGGGGACTTGCCGGTTTCTTTGTTGCCCCACCATGGGTTCCCCGAAATGTGCTGGGCACCTGGAAGACCCAGAGCCTGCTTGGGTCAAGGAATGCATGAATGAAGAAATGATTCGATGATCGTGTGCATAAGTGTATTTAGGATGAATGAGCACAATTTCTGCCTTCAAATAGTTCACAGCACACTGATAAAGGAGAGATGTTAATAAACATTTCCAACTCAGGGAAACAAAAACTATAATAGAGATATGTGTAAAAGCACTAGTATTTGAACACAGATGAGGAAATAATTAAATTTGCTTCATATAAATGAGTCTTATCTCTGCCTCCATGGTAAGGTCCTTAAGGACAAACTGAATCTTATACTTTTATTACAGTCCCCGCTGCAGCGGTTTTCAGATGCCAGTCCCTGAATAAGCTGCAGTAGAATCACCTGGGGAGCTTAAAGAAAAATCAAAGATTTCTGACTGTGCTTCTGTAGATCTGAGTCCTCTGATCTGTCTTCAAAAGTTCCCTGCGTATTTCTGAAGCAGACTGGCTTGGGACCCTCATGCCACACAACTCAGCACAGGGCTGGGCACACTGTGAAGGCCCCGTATGCCTGGCTGAGCCGATGTCCACCTATCTCTGTCGCCTCCACCCTCTCCCTGACCAGTTCCAGCTGCGCCCAGGGAAAATGACCGCGTGCAGCTGAGGCTCCTGCCAGTGGAGAGAATGTGAGAGAGATGAGCAATCATTCTTTCTTCCTAGCATGACGGCTTCGGTGTCACTCGCATCTCTTCACAGGGATAGTTATTACCTGCCTTATGGGTCGTTTTATTTTTTTAACCGAACAGCACACCGCTCTTCTCCTGTTAGTCCCACCCCCTGGGAACGGTCGTGTGGCGGCTGAGAGCTGCAGACTGGAGAGAGCCGCATCCTGGGCTGCTTGGATCTCGCAGGCGATGGGCCCCAAGTTGAAGGGAGCTTGTGTGTCTGTGCTGATGTAAGAAATGTCTGGGGCTTGGGCCACAAACACAATTTGCTGGAGGCCTGAGCTTAGCGAGGGGGCAGCCTGGAGGCAGGGTAGGAAATGACCTCCCTCTGCACTGGGAAACATCATGAGATGGGCCTTGTGACTGGGGGACACCATCTGAGAATGGAGGGAAGCTGGGGACTGAGCAGCAGCTCCCCTGAATGCTGGCAGTCCAGCAATTTTTGGGAGAGAGGTTTTAGGGTAGCAACATTAGAAGAGTGAAGAAAGGCCTTGTCCAGAATTTGTATTCTATAGCAAGCACACAGCTTTTGCTCAGAATTGTATACTGATTAGGGGTAGAGTAGGGGTCTGATGGAGATTCTGGGGAAGGGACTTAAGGATGCTCCCCACTACCCCGTAGCACCTGCCCATGTCTCTCTGCTCTCTTCTCCTTTCCCTCTCCCCGTCTCTCTGTCTCCCTCTCTCTCTCTCTGTTGTCAACCACTACTTTTAGGGCTTAGTCACAGAAAAGAAGTTTCCGCAGCTCTCCTCCTCGTCTTGCCTCTCGTCTACCTTCCTCACTTCCTTCACTGAGATCATCACCAAAGCAGCTTCAGTGGGCTTGAGTGTGAGGACTCTGGCTGCACACAGCACAGACTTTACATCCACCTCCTGGCTCACGTGCAGAGACAGAGAAGGTGGGGAAAGGGCTGCTCGGAGCAGCAGACTCATCCAGGGATCGTGGACTGAGGCTCGGGTTCTTCCCCAGAGGGACGGCCCCGCCGGGGCACGTCATCCTTTCTCATGGCACCCTTCAGGGTGAGCTTGTATTTGGTCATGAGAGTGGAAAGCAGCACCATAGAAGGGAGCAGAGGGGGAGTTGTGGTGACTGTGTATGCTGGAGAGAATGACAGACAGACAGACAGACAGACACACAGACAGGCAGGGTGAGCTGCTGACAAGTGCAGGGTGCAGGGGCCAAGGAAGCCAAACACCCAGTTTCACACTGTTTTTCTACCTTCAACTTCCCTGGTGGCCTTGGACGCATCTCTGGGACTTAGTTTTTTCTCATCTGTGAAACCACAAGACTCACAACCTCAAATACCACTGTTCTCTTATCAAATGAGGAACAAGCGAAGATAAGGTGCTATTTCCTCATTTGTACCCACCCCTTCTTTCTCTTTTTTTTTTTTTTTTTATCTAAACAACAAACTTCATTGTTGCAAAACACCCACTTGTAAAAAAAAGATTAATTTGTCTCTTAGATGTACTAGTGCTTTGTACAGCTTATCCAGAATACAAGTGGAAGCACAGAAAGCCAGGCTAGGGACAGAGCTCAGCGGTAGAGTGTCTGTCTAGTGTGTTCAAGGCCCTGGATTCAATTTCCCATCCCCAGAATAGAACAGAAAACAAGAGACTTCAGGATGCCTCCATCACAGGGGGCCACTCTGCAAACACTCAGGAAAACAACTTGTTTTCTCAGTGTGAACAATAAACAGTTGAGAGGGAAGTTTAAATGGTGTGTAGCACATTTTTGCTTGGGAAGGCAGCGAAGTATATAGTGCTTTCAGTAAAGACTTCCGTGAAAACTGCAAAAAACACAAAAGTTCTAGCACTGTAAGAACTCCCGTGCTTCAGACAATTCACTTGGGTGGAAATGCTCATTCTCGACCCATGAGCTCTGTGCGCATCACATTTACTACTAAGTTTACAACCTGTGCGCCAGTGGAGAGATGCATGCCTCACATGAATGCAGAATAGATACCAAAAGCCACTGGAAACTCCTTCTCCAAGGTTCACTTTGTCAGCTGGAGCAGATACGTCTTGTTCTTTGATTTTTAGCCTCTTCAGTTCCTTTAGCTTAAAACTGACACCCTTCTTCCCCTGAGAGTGTCATCACTTTGAATATTAGCTAACTCAGCTAAATGGTGTGGCCTTCCCCACATCTGTGGCTGTCTCTTCTCCTGGGTTGACTTTGTTTCTTCAGTGCATGGTTGCCTAGCTTTGGTCATTCTTGGGGCTAGGGAGCCATACTGTCTCCACAGTGGCGGATAGTGGTGTAACTCCTCTGTTTTGGAGAAGTAGCTGGTCACATGATGACACTTCTCAATACAGAAGCAGGACTCCCAGGTTTGAGATGAGTTGTTTGGTCTCCTATTTCACACCTCTGGGTCTCAGATTTCTCCTCTTATAGAATGAGGTGGCTGGGGGAGCTAATGGCTTCTTTCAGCTCCTCTGTTCTTGGATTCTGCGGTTCTGTGCTTGGGTATGATTTGCCTGCAACTCTTTCCCTACACGGGAACTCAAAATTTTATTCTTGTTCCTGTGGTGAGGTTCTCTGGCCTTTTGAGACATAAGCCCAGCCCAAAGTGTGGGCTCGCTCTATGGACTCTACTCAAACCCTTCTAGGTGTTTGTCTTGGTTACTTTCTTGTTGCTGGGACAAAATACCTGACACCCAAGATAAAGGGAAGGAAGCTCAGTTGGTGGAGGTTTCAGTCCGTAATCCGCTGGTTCCAGGGCAAGGCGGCACTGTGTTCATGGTAGGAGAAGACAGAGAAAGCAACAAGAGTAATGGGGGCAAAAGGGAGGAGCCATCTCTTTCCCTCCCTTATACTGTATGCAGGTGACCTGCTCTAGGGCAGGTGTAGCCCCCACACCACCAATCCCAGCACTGGACCATGAACCACTCACAAACTTGAGATTCAACTGCCTCGGAAAAGCCCACCCCTCCCTTGAGTGCATTAAGCTTTGGGGGGCACATTCAGATACAAACCACAATAGTGTTCATCCGTTTAACTGCTAGAAAAATATAGCAGAGTCCACAGTCTGAAAGACCTACAGAGCCCAAGGCTTTGGTCACTTTTTATAAAATGATAGGCTTAAGTTAGCCTCAGTGGGGGGTTTGAAAAACTCTAAAATTATAGAACTTGAGCTAAAAGAATTTCTAGAGAGTTTTTTTTTAAGCATACATTTTTAACTTTTTTTTTTTTTTTTTTTTGTCTTTTTGAGATAGGGTCTCGCTATGCAGTTCAGGCTGGCCTTGAGCTCACTTTGTAGCCCAGACTGGTCTCGAATTCACAACAATCCTCCTGCTTCAGCCTCCCAAGTCCTGGGATTACAGGCGTGCACCACCATGCCCAGCTTCTTTTAACTCTTAAAAAATGATAAAAAATATAAAAATGAGTTCCAACAGCATTTAGTGGTGTAAAATAAGAAGTAAAAATGTCCTCTAAGGTCACCTTTGGTGCCTTCCTAAGTCCCTGAAAAGAGCTCCTTAGGGGTTTGGTCAGGAATTTCCTGATGAGCATGGGCACACATTCATAGACAAGGAGTGATCAGAATATATGGTGAGCGGTTAAATAAAAAAAATTATTACAATAAAAAAATGCATTGCCTGTAATCCTCCGCATAACAACCCTCCCCCCATTTTGAACACACCCCCTCGTTCTCTCACTTCTTGAAGCCACTCTGGAGCTCTTCATTTGTGACGTTTTACAAGTTGTAATAAAAAATAAAGCGTATGCTGCTGCTGATCCACCTTATTCACCAGATCCAGCCCGGTGTGACCAAGAAAGGTGAACAATTTGAATCAGCTCAGGACGTAGGGGCAGCTGGGAGAGGCAACCAGAGACACTCACAGAGCAGGTCTTCCAGAGCTGCATCAAAAGGTGGCAGGAATGAAGGGATAGCCGGGCGTGGTGGGGCATGCCTGTAATCCCAGCACTCGGGAGGCTGAGATAGGAGGATCATTAATGAGTTCGAGACCAGCCTGGACTATAAAGTGAGCTCAAGGCCAGCCTGAACTGCATAGTGAGACCCTGTCTCAAAAAAAAGAATGATGGGGTAAGAGTTTCTGAAGTAAGGGAGAATATTTTGAGGGAGATTAATGGCAGTGTGTGACATATCTTAAAAAATTTAAACATAAACCATATTTTTAGATCATACCTTGAGTATATCCATCGCACTTAAGCACACACACACACATACACACAAATGGGGGCATTTTTATAAAATTTGCATCGTGCCTTTTGTGTTTCATCATGTATGCTGGTGTTTTTTACACCAACAAATAGACCTCTCCCGTTGAGTGTGAGGCTGTCTAGTCTTCTCTGAGGGGAGAGGAGGTTAGCCTGACAATCAGTCAATACCTGGCTCCTTTCCAGCCTGTTGCTGGTTCCAATGGCTGAGCCTTTAGAGCTATTTAGTGATGACGAAACAGACTGAAGAGTCAAACAAACATGGAAACCATTTCATTTTAGGTTTCCTGGTCCAGTTGCCAATGAAGGATTCCTGGAATTAATTCAGTAAGAAAACAGAACAACATGGCTTTGCCCAGTGTTTCCCAAATTTGATTTGGTCCCCCTCCCTGCATCTGTGTCTGTCTGAATGTGCGTGTGTCCTGGAGTTCTACTCTAGATGTGCAGGCACCCTGTGCGGTGTGCGGGGCACCCTGAGGAGGACACTTGAACCTGTGGCTTCACCCTGTGGATGAGGAACCCAAGGCTCAGAGACAGTGAGTCTCTTGAATGAGGGTACCAAGTTAACAGTCAGTGGCAACAGCCACTGTACACAGGACTACAACCTGAGGCCTGTACCTTTTCTACCATAGCAAGATCTACCACTTGCGCAGGGAAGCTGTTTCCCAGACTATTACAGCTTGCACTGAAATCTGAAAGATTTGGCAAGCAAGCTGTATATCACGAAACAAACCTGAAATGATCTAGGTTAAAAAATTAGTTTGAAGCAGGCAATTACAGTGCTTTGATAAGAAAAGCTTTCTAAATTAATTAGTTTGTAACTAGATTCACATCCACTGGGCTTAAGGTGTCATTTCTGTAATGCCACAGTATCTTGGCAATAATTGCTTGTGGACTGAAATGCCATCATCATGTCGCTGCCTTGTTGGAGAAAATGTGGAGATGGCACTGGGCTGAGTCATTGGGAGGCACTACTTCACTTTCTCTCCCAAAGCCACCCAAAAAATTGAGATAGAGAAGACACATGGGGCCTCAGACTAAGCATGTGGAAGCCAAGAATTCCTCCATTCCGATGGGAAAGTTGGAAAGATTAGAAATCTTCTGATAAGCTTTGTGGAAAGTTAGAAAGCTTTTTAGAATAAATTTGCATATATACGTCTATATTTGAAATAATGGTTACAGTGTGACATTTCAATACCACCTGCAACCTGTAATAATCAGATCAGGGTCACTGGTATATCCAGCACCCCACACATTTATGACTTCTTTGTGTTGAGAACATTTTGTAACATACAAGTCATTGCTGTTAGCTATAGTTTCCCTACTGTGCTCTAGAACACTAGAAGTTATTCCTTCTTTCTAACTGTGCTCCTGACCCATTAACCTGCCCACTCCTCCCTTTCCAGTCTCTAGTGCCCACCATTTTCCTCTTTACTTCCGTGAGACAACTTAACAAGGTTTCCACATCTCAATAAAAATGACAACAGGTAATATCCACCTTTCTGTGCCTGGCTTGCTTTACCTAACAAAATGTCCTCCAGACTCATCCACGTTGGCAAGAATGGCAAGATTTCATTCCATCTCATGGCTGAAGACTCCATTGTGTGTAATAGATATCATGCCTCTATTCCTAACCCACCAACTGGCACATTGGCTGGTTCCCTATTTTGGCTACTGTCAAAAGTACCAATCAACAAGGGAGCACAGGAATCTCTCTTTTCCCCTTTCTTTTCTTTGGACATAAAGCTAGTAGTAGAATTGCTGGACCAGATGGCAGTAGAACTCTCAGCTCCACTTGAGGCATTATTTCTGCAGACCGAATCCAGGGTACCCTTGGTAGAGTTGAGAAAGAAGAGAAGGGAGGGGCCGCTCTGGCTCAGAAACTGTCCTTTGAGTGTTGGTGGACAGTTTCATTTAAAAATCATCACTCTTCAAGGAGTACTTATCCTTAGTTGAAAGAAAAGAAAACAGAGGACACAAGAAATAAAATGACTTCTCCAGGGTCACACTGAACTGCACCTGTGAACATGGGGCCTGAGCTGTAGTTTGGTCTTGTCCCAGCTCTTTTGGGCTGTGTGACACTGGAGAGCTTATTCAAGCATTGTAGGCTGAAGTTTCCTCAGCTGTAAGACAAAGATAGGAAAATCTGTGTCTCATGTTATTTGGATTTATCAACTCAGGGTAAGTGACCATGTCTAATCCAGTCCTGGGATATGATTTAAAATAGTTTTTTCAGTGGTGGAGATTGAAGCAGGGCCTTTCCACTAAGCTACATCCACAGGCTTTTTCTGATTTTTTATTTTTTTTTTGAGACAGGGTCTTACAAAGACCTTATGAAGCTGTCTAGGTTGGGCTCAAACTTATGATCCTCCTTTTCAGCCTCCCAGAATGCTAGGATTACAGGCTTGTGCCACCATGCCCAGCTACCAGGACAAGATTTTGATCTATTCCCTTCATTATGCTGGGCTACCCTGCTTGCTTCCATATCTGGCCTGCTTTACTGTTTTGTTTTTTCAAGGCTGTACCATTCATCTGGCACATCAGATGCTTCTGTAAATCGTGGTTGGCTTTTGTAGTCTATGCTCAGTGGTCCAAACCAGATGAGATATATTTGCTGCATGAAGAGCCGTGCATGTCCTGGGTGCCCCATGAACAGCTGCTGGCTGACTGGATAACTGATCTTCCTCTCTCCTCTATCATCGCCCCTTGCTTTTCTTTGTCCTCCTCAAACTGTCTGTGTATTGTCTGGCCACAGGAACCCAGCTGGTATCCAAGAACAGTAAAGTGACCCAAGAATCATAAGGGTAATTATTATTACCTTTGTGACTAAAGACAATACCTCTTCCCAGCACTGGCTATGAGGGTTCACCCTTGGGGTCTCCAACTTTTCCTTGGTGCTGCTTTTCATGGGTTGGCACCTGGTGAGGTCACCTGGCACCCCCTTCTGGAGACCACGGCATCCACTGCCTTCATAATTTCTCCCATCTTTTCTCATGTATTGATAGCTGGGTGATGCTGGGTTGCCATGACGACTGATTGATTAGCATCCAATTCCTGGACCAGGAAACATGCAGCCATAAAGAATCACAAATGATGCCTGATTGTCTGCTGCCAATAGCCTGATTGCTGCCATTTTCTGGCAGGTAGTTCGACGCTAACAGGAAACCCTGTGCTGTGCAATTATTGTGACATGACTGATGCATCACTATAGTTACAGTCGGCAGTGTTTCCACCTCGGGAGTTTTTTTTACTTAAAGGAAAAGCTCCTCCCCCTTTCAGATGGAAATGCTTATGAATGTAGCAGGATGAAGCATGGAGTAGGGGCGGGAAGCAGGGCTGCCAAGGGAGGTCAGTTTGGACTAAGCAAGGGTCCAGCTACGGCTTCAGAGGTAGGAGAGGGAGAGGGGACAAGAGTGGGGGCACATCGGTAGGGACAAGGAAAAAGGGGATAGCCTGTTCCTCCTCTCACCCCCACCCCAACCTCTGGGCCTCACAGTACTCTACATGATGGTCCAGAAATCACTTCCAAATGAGAAGTCTAAAAAGTAGGGCGTGAGGGGTGAGGGATGGAGAACGAACACTGCACAGGCCACAGGTGGTGTGTGGCTCGGGCCAATTACCGAAGCAGCTCTCAGGGCTTAAATCATTTGTGATGGACAGAGACCAGCACCTGGGCCTGGCAGCGGAGCTGGGGAAAGGGCTACGGCGCCGGGTGGAGGGGTTCTGAGAGTGAGCCCGCCTGGGGGACCTGGCCGGCCTTGAGGCTGGTGTGCAGAGGCTTTGGAACACAAGAGGCCTTTCTCCTTGAACACAGAAGCAAAGCAGCTCTCTTGTTTGGGCCCTGGGTGTGAGTATTCCTCAGGCTGGTCTAACACAAAGAGAAGTGCAGTATCTGCAGTTCCTGTGCCTAAGTTATTGGTGGAGGAGGCGGCCTCTGCCCCACTAAAGCTGCCTGTTGGCAAGAAGGTTGCTGCCTCCAGCTGCCTTCTCACTGAGCTATGAATAATCCTCCCCTTGGGGCTAAGGATGACCTATTTCTGAGGGTGTTGTCTCTGCTTTCTCGCCTTCTTTTTCTTCTTCTTCCTCTTCCTCCTCCTCCCCTACCTCTTCCTTCTTCTCCTTCTTCCTCTACTTTTCTCTCTCTCTCCATATGGAATCCAGGCTGGCCTTGAACTGGTGATCTTCCTGTCTCAGCCCCCTTACCCTCCGAGTTCTGCAGTCTTCTTATAAAAAGCAAATGCTCTTAGAATAGTACTATTTAGTCACTGAAATAGAAATATGAATATGCTTTTGTTCTGGCCTTAACACCACCTGAATCATTTCCATCGAAATATTTATGCTTTTATTTTTCATACACTCATTCTTACTCCTTGTGTGTGGGAACTGAGTCATTAATTCTGGCAAATAATGGCCCTGTAATAAGTTATTGTTGCATGAATGAAAAAATGGATACAATGACCGGACAGCAACAAAAGGCATGTGATGGGAATAGGGTGCAGTGGGGTGTTGTGGGGTGGTGGGGATAAGACTAAAATTGGCAACCACTGCCACTAAACATCGGTTCTAGTCTCTTAAAAAAGGAGACACAGATCTGAGCTTGCACCAGAAGTCTGAGCAAAGGGTACAAGAAGACAAGATTAGCACTCCAGCAGGCCAGTGTCTTTGGTACCTGACACTGTTGGCTCTCACACTCAGGAACCAGCAAAGGAGAAGTTTTTGTAGACATGTGGCTTTCATCTTGGCCCCATTATTTGCCCACAGTTTGGATCTACCTATCAGAATCACATTATCGTCTCTAAAAACGCCAAGAGTCCAGTATTTGTTTTCAAAGAAAGAAAAGTGGATTAAACTCTTTAATTTCCTATTTGCCTTCTCAGTCTACTGTAAGTGCACCAAGGGCAGGAAGCAGGTCTTCGCTATGTTTAGTCAGCGCCTGGCACAGGGAAAGCACTTACTGTATTATTGTGGAATTGAATAAACAAATCAGGACTAGGCTCAGTCCTTCTGGCTGTGGGGTAAGAAGTGAGGAGGAGTAGGAGAAGTAAATGTGGAGAATTATTTGGCAAAAGGGAAACACCACTCTAAGGAAACAGGATGTGCAAGGTTCTAACTTCAAGTAACAGTTGCACAACTTACCCTCTGTGAGGCCTGGGGGGAGTTATTGAAACCTAGTTTTTCCATATGTAAAAAGGGTGTTAATAACAGCACTCTTTTACAGGGTATTTAGAAAAATGAATTATGACACTGTACACAGAGCATATAGTAGTAAGAATTCAATTACAGATTAAGTGCTTTAACTCTTGGCTTATATTTTGAAATTTTTAACATAAAATATTCAAAGACAATACAAACAAGCACTTCAGGAGCTAACATACCTGGTCAGGGTGGGGCTGTGTTCACCTGTTTTCCAGCAGCAAGCGGTAAAGGAGGCAGGGGTGCCCTGCTTTTGATTTACCTCGAGCTAGTATCTTGCTTGTTGTTGAATAGCAGCTATAAAATGCTTGTGTTATGGCCCGGATGTGGCTATAGTTCATTTATATTTAGGAGATAACTATATCCACATTTGTAGGATTATTTAAGGCCACTGAAAACCATCAGGATTGGTGTCGCTAACTTTAGGCTACCTGAACAGATAAAAACTGGTTCCCATGGGAACTAGTTTTCTTTTTTCTTCCATCTAATTAAAATCCATTTACCAAGGCCTGAATGTTTTATAAGTACCTTTGAGTGAATTCTGGTTTCATTTGCCAACCTCAGTGCAGGCACAGGTAACTTCCCATTTGCAACTTCAGTCACCTTCCACAAAATGAGTACACACTTGAGTTTGTGGGGACTAATTCTTTGTTTATTGGACTCACTTGCCATTCAGACTAAAAGGATTAATTTCCGCACATGACTGTATGCAATTTGCAGCATCTGACATTCTGCAAATAGCCTTTCTGAGGAACCATAGTGTCTCAGTCCATTTTATGTTTCTGTAACACAATATTGGAAGCTGAGTGTTCTATAAAGCAAAGAGATTTATTTATTTCACAGATCTGGAGACCCAGGAGCATGGGACCAACACATCCTTGCCTTCAGTGAGGGCCTTATGGTAGATAGCATCACCATGGTGGGCGCGCCTACAAGAGAGAGAGGGAGAAGCTTCTTTTTCATTTCCTTTCTGTAACAATGTGCCCTTACCTATGAACTTATCCACCCTGGGAGACCAGCAATCATTCTTTCTGAGGATGGAGTCTTGTTTCATAATTACCTTCCATGAGGTCACCTCTTAAAGCTTCTGCTATCTCAATATCACACTGGAGACCAATATCCTAGCCCATGAACCCATAAACCTGTGAGGGACACACTCAAACAGTATCCAAACCATGGCACATAGTTTAGTGACCCTTCTGGGGAAATAAGACGTGGAGAGAAGAGTTACAGGATGGACTCAAACTGTGGTTCTTCCCACGTATCTGAGAACAAAGCGTCCATTTTAGGATTTTCCACTTGGCCCTTTGAGTCCACTGTATTTAAATGGCACAGCCCAAACTTTGCCTTGTTACATCAACACTGCATCTTTGTCGTGGACCTGTATGGCTCGTACTTCTGGGGGCTGTTCTCAGGGAATGAACTAGAAGAGTTTTCCCAGCTCAGTCTTTGCTGCTCTGGCATCGAATCACTGCTGTCACCGTCATTTCTTCTCAGCTCGGTTTTTCCAGGCCTGCACAAGGCTGGACATGTGCCCACCCAGCTTGGGCTGGGTGAAACAAAGGAGGATGAGGCTGTCCTAGCTGGGTCTCATGATTCAGAACATACACCTTTTGGGCAAACATCACTCTGTGTCCTTTGCTTCCTCAGCCTTGGAGCTGGAAGTCGGGATTTGCATTTTCATCTCCAACTGTTTTCATCTGGAGAGCTCCAGGGCTTCCAGGAACCATGCAGCTTCCCCAAATTTGTCTCCTCTCGCTCGCTGGCCTGGTGGATGGCAAGGGGCACCGGGGCCTTTCTGGGAAGCTTTGGGGTCTGCACATGGTGTGGGGTCTGCCTGTTGCCATTTTTCTGCCACCTGCTCTGCTTGCAGGAGACAGATAAGGGCAGGCAGGCTGAGGAGGTTCTTGCCAGCTGGCCAAACGCACCGGTGACATGATGGTGGCTCAGCGCTCTGCGGTCTTCTAGGCAGGATCTACCCTGAACCACTCTGGTGAAGAGAATGGCCAGACCTTGGCACAGGCGAGGGAGCCTGGGTGGAGAAGGAAGCTGGAGAGGTTATTGGACTTGGGCCAGGCGTCCTTGAAGGATGCTAGAGCATCCATGTCAACGAGCATGTCTCCCTCGTTGCTTGGCAGATGCCCCAGGGGGGGGAATGGCGAATTCCTCCACGTGGTCCCAGTCACCTCATACCCTGTGATTATTCATTCTCAAAACTGTAAGTCCAGGCTTCTTAAAGCCAGAAATTAAATCTTTATTCATCACTGTTTCTCCAAAGTTTAGCTGAGCAGGGTGTGGGTGTGGGTGGGGGAGTGAATCAGGACTCTCTGACCCTTCATCCAACCAAATAGAAAGGGAAGAAATTGGTGAGGTATATTTAGGAGTTGAGGGAGACACCTGTGAGCCCCAGGCAAGCTAGGGAGTGGGCGGGGCTTTAAACACTATTGTTGGGTATTTCCTCAACGCTTTTAGAGTCGGGGAGCTTGGAGGCTGAGGGAGCAAAGAGTTGCTAAGGAGGATCCTTATGTTTTCAGAGTCCTTGAGATAAATAGCAGATCTATGGGTAAATGAAACATCCCCTGCAGAGTCACCTGGGCTATCACTGTTACTTAATTCTGCCTTTTGGTGCAGTGAGGCTGAGGCGCGTCAACTTGGTGGCTCCCCTGTAGGCATCCTGGTCTCTGTTCTGCAGCTTTCTGAGTTTGTTTCTTGGGCCAGTACCCCACACACTGCTGCAGTGCTGCGATCCAACCCAGTGCTACAAGTGTATTTATCTTTAGAGATGAGGTCAAGTCAATGACTGCTGGTCTTGTTTTGTTATGTTTAAAAATATATCATCCAACAGCTTCAAAGAGCCCTTTGAGAAGAAGAATGACAAGTTATTCCATCATAAGACAAACAGAACAGATTTTATTTTTATATATTCTGGATACTTTGGCCACATTCATACATATTTTATATCACTGTAATCACTGTGAACATAGCATTGTGCATTCCACTCTATTCACTTACACGATACCCACTGTTTTTTTCTCTTTTGTCCTATTCTTGGTCTACTTATTTCTTTTTTTGAGTAGCTGCATAATATTCCAGGGTGTAGAATAATAAACTACTTACATTATTTACATTTTTCTTTTGCTATCTGAAGAAGCCATATGATAACAGCTTCATGTGTATAGCTATTTTTCTTATTTAAATTGTCTTTATGAAGGTAGGAGGGACAAATAAAGATGCTGTCAATTTAATGTATACAGTGTGATGGTTTGAGATACATGTGGATTTTGAAATGATTACCACATCCAGGTGTGGTGGCGCACGCCTATAATTGCTGCACTTGGGAAACCGAGGCAAAAAGATTGCTGGTTCAAGGGCAGCCTGGATACATAGTGATACTGAGACTTAGTGAAACTGTCTCAAAAACGAAAACAAATACACACAAAAAGAAAAGAAATGGTTATCACAACCAAGCTAATTAATTAAGCTAATCAAGCTAACCATCTCACATAGTTTGCTCCCTCAATCTTCTGTGGAGAATACACTTGAGATCTGGTTTCTTAGCAATTTTCAGCTGCAAAGCACAGCATTATTAACTACAGTCACCACACTGTGGGTTTTATCCCCAGAATTTATTCATTTTATAATTGAAACTCTGTGCCCTTTGCCCAGCATCTTCCATTTTCCTTCTTCCCTGATGCTGGAAACCACCATTCTACCTACTCCCGGCTTTTATAAGCTCACCTCTTCCAGATTCCACAGGCCAATGATGTCTCTGGTTATTTATCTTCCTCTTCTGGCTTAGTTTGTTCAGTGTAATGTCCTCTAGGCTTATCTGAAATGCTGCAAATGGCAGGATTTTTTTCTTTTTAAAACTGAATAATATTCCACTGTGAATCGGCGGGGCGTTTCCGCCTGATCCTGGCTGTGCGACTAGGACTTTACTCCAGTGACAGAGGCCCACCGGCATGCGACTCGGACCTCACTCCAGGGACAAAGGCCCGCCGATGCCAACATCTAAGCGGCACTGCGTTTCATGGTCCGCCTGCCAGCTGGGTGACTCAGACCTTTCTCCAGCGACGGAGGCTGACCTGCGAGGACACGAGTGGTAACACCCTTCTCCTCTGAACCAGAGACAAAGGCGGACTCGCGCAGACACCTGGGCGGTGTGGCCTTTCCTGCCTGTGCACTAACTGTGTGACTGGGACCTTTAACCAGAGACAAAGGCAGATGCACGCAGACACCTGGGTGGCTTCGTGCTTCCTGCCTGTGCTTGGGCTGTGCGACTGAGACCTTTAACCAGAGACAAAGGCAGACTCACACAGACACCTGGGCAGTGGGCGTTTCACCGCTTGCCTCCTGGATCTGCAACTAGGACCTTTCTCCAGCGACCTGCGACACCACATGAGCAGAGCAACGCTTCTCCTCTGGTAAGCTCCACACCTTAGAGTTAGTAAGGAAATCCAACTGGGAGGGCCTGTCCCTGCTGGTGGTTGAGACCTGGAGAGTGCAATCAGCCTCAGGCTCTGGGGTCCTCAGGGTTGGGAGGAGAGCCCTGCTACCCCCTGACTAGCTACCTGAGGAACCCGAAACAGAAGCTGCTGCCTAACCACCATAGGTTTCAAGGCTGAGACCCACACTCTTCCCGTCCACACACTGGACACTCAGGTACCAAAGCCTAGCACTTTCCCACTATAGCAGCTGTGGTCTGAGCCAAGCGCCCCAGCATTTTCCTGGGGTGCCTGGGCCCAGTGGTCCACAGTCTGCTACCATCCTGGGTTTAGTTTAATATCCAGGTAAACTAGGGTCCCTAGAATCCTTAGTGAGCTGCCTGGGTAGTCAGTAGCTCAGTACCAGTCATCTGACATTCAAAATGACAAAATGAAGGGGCAAAATGTAGTCTCAGAACACAACTCCACCCAGAACAAGTACAGGACACAATGACATAGGAGAACTAGGAAACCACATACCTGAAATTTCTGAAAAGATCACATCTGAAGTAAAGAAACAACTCCATCAAGCCATAGAAGAGATTAAATCTGAAATAATCTCTCAGGCAAAAAATGAAACGAAAATAATAATGGAAGAAGTGCTTCACACATACAGGGAAGAAACAGATAAGAGACTAGAAGATCAAAGGTAACAAATGGAAATGTTAAATGAGCAATTCAGGAATGAATTAGAACACGTGAAACAGTCTCAAAAAAATTTCCAGGAAATGAAAACTGCCATTGAAAGCTTGAAAAACCGCTTGAATGAATCTGAAGATAGAATTTCAGATCTTGAAGATAGCCTGACAGCTAATGACCGGGAAAGGAAGGATCTCTTAAAGTCAACAAGGAACCAGGAGAAAACAATCCAACAGCTGCAAGATGAAGCAAAGAGAAATAATGTGCGAGTAATAGGAATCAGTGAAACAGCAGGAGGCAACACAAATGACATAAAAAGAATATTTGGAGAAATAATGGCAGAAAATTTCCCAAGCATGATAAAAGATACTGATGTGCAGGTAAATAAAGCATATAGAACTCCACAATGAACCACAACCCAAATAAAACCACCCCCAGGCATATAATAGTCAAGATCCCAGATATGCAGCAAAAGAACACAATATTAAAAGCTGCTAGAGAAAAGAAACAGATCACCTATAAAGGAAAGCCCATCCGAATCACAGCAGACTTTTCAACAGAAACCATGAAATCAAGAAGAGCTTGGAGCGAGATATTACAGATTCACAGACAAAACAGCTTCCAACCCAGACTGATGTATCCTGCAAAACTATCCTTCAAATTCAATGGAGAAATAAAATATTTCCACTACAAAGACCAACTGAAGAACTTCATGAGTGCCAAACCAACATTACAAACAGTAATGAAAGATATTCTTGAGAGAGAAAAAAGTCACCACAATCCCAAGAACAACAATAGAAAGGAACCCTTAAGCAGAACAAGAAATTAAACAGCAAAAGTAGGAAAGCAATATCAAGTAAACAGCATGACAAGAAAAAACCAACATATAACAGTTATAACCATCAATGTAAATGGCCTCAATTCACCAGTCAAAAGAAACAGACTAGCAGAGTGGATTAAGACACAGAATCCCACAATATTCTGTATACAGGAAACACACTTTACTCAAAAGGAAATCCATAGACAGAAAGTCAAAGGTTGGAAAACAATCCTCCATGCAACAGGTTCCCAGAAAAAAGCAGGGGTAGCTGTTATGTTTGCAGACAATGTAAACTTCAAACTGATAACAATCAAAAGAGACAAAGAAGGCCACTATATACTAGTTAGGGGAAAACTGCAAGAGGAAGAGATAACAATCCTAAACATGTATGCACCAAATACTGGACCACCAAACTATGTAAGGCAAATCTTAACAGACATAAAAAACCAAATAAACAATAACACTATTGTAATAGGGGACCTAAATACCCCTTTGACGCAAAGAGACAGGTCAACTAGACTAAAACTCAGCAAAGATATAACAGACCTGAACCAAATGTGTGAACAAATGGACTTAGTAGATGTTTACAGAGTGTTCCACCCAAAAACACCAGAATACACATTTTTCTCAGCTGCACATGGGACTTTCTCTAAAATAGACCACATTCTAGCCCATAAAGCATACCTACCTAAATGCAAAAGGATTGAAATTATCCCATGCATATTATCTGAGCACAGTGCAATGAAATTGGAAATTAATGACAAAGGGAATTCCAAAAGCTTTATAAATACTTGGAAATTAGACAACAACCTCCTGAATAACCAATGGGTCACAGAGGAAATTAGAGAAGAGATTGGAAAATACCTACAAACAAATGAAAATACAAATACAACTTATAGGAATCTGTGGGATGAGATGAAAGCAGTCCTCAGAGGGAAATTTATAGCAATGAACTCACACATAAAGAAAACAGAAAGAGAACAAATAAATAGCCTAATTTTGCACCTCAAACTTTTAGAAAAAGAAGAACAACTCAAGCCCAAAGCCCAAAGAAGGGAGGAGATTATAAAGCTTAGGGCAGAAATTAATGCAATTGAGATGAAGAAAACTCTACAAAAAATAAGTGAATCAAAGAGTGGGTTTTTTGAAAGAGTAAATGAAATCGATAAACCTCTAGCTAATCTTATCAAAAACGAAAGGAAAGAACTCAAATTCATGCAATAAGGAATGAAAAGGATGTAATCACTACAGATCCTACAGAAATTCAAAAGATCATTAATACCTACTTTGAGAATCTTTATGCCAATAGGATAGAAAACCCAGAAGAAGTTGACAGATTCCTAGAAATGTACAAATTACCAAAGTTGAACCAGAAAGAGATAAAAACCCTGAACAACCCAATATCAATTAATGAGATTCAAAATGTCATTAAAAACTTACCGACAAAGAAAAGCCCAGGCCCTGATGGATTCACAACAGAATTTTACAAAACATTCAGCGAAGATTTAATGCTAACACTCCTCAAACTCTTCAATGAAATTGAAAAGGAAACAATTCTCCCTAACTCATTTCTGGAGGTAAGTATCATGCTAATACCAAAACCAGAGAAGGACCCAACCAAGAAAGAGAACTATAGGCCAGTCTCCCTAATGAACATAGATGCAAAGATACTCAATAAAATACTAGCAAGCAGATTGCAGTGAATCATAAGGAAAATTATACACCATGACCAGGTTCGATTTATTCCAGGAATGCAGGGTTGGTTCTATATTCACAAATCAATTAATGTTATACACAATATCAATAGAGCCGAAGACAAAAACCACATGATTATCTCAATAGATGCAGAAAAAGCTTTTGATAAAGTCCAACATGCATTCATGTTAAAAACTCTAGAAAAAATAGGAATAGATGGCCTCTACCTCAATTTAATCAAATCCATCTATGACAAACCTACAGCCAACATCATACTAAATGGACAAAAACTGAAAGCTTTCACTTTAAAGACAGGTACAAGACAAGGATGTCCACTGTCACCACTACTCTTCGACATAGTTCTAGAAGCATTAGCCAGAGCAATTAGACAAGAGAGAGAAATAAAAGGAATATGGAGAGGAAAGGAAGAAGTAAAACTATCACTATTTGCAGATGACATGGTACTTTACAAGGAAGACCCCAAAAACTCCACAAGAAGACTCCTTCAATTAATTGACAAATTCAGCAGAGTAGCTGGATACAAAGTCAACACCCAAAAATCAATAGCATTCCTATACACAAACAACAAACAGACTGAGAGAGAAATTAAGGAAACCATACCTTTTACAACAGCATCCAAGAAAATGAAATATTTAGGAATCAATCTAACAAAAGAGGTAAAAGATCTATTCAATGAAAACTACAGCACTCTGAAAAAAGAGATCGAAAAGGATTTCAATAAATGGAAAAACATTCCCTGCTCATGGTTAGGAAGAACCAACATTGTGAAAATGGCCATGCTACCAAAATTGTTGTACAGATTCAGTGCAGTTCCCATTAAACTACCATCAACATACCTCACAGATCTAGAGAAAACATGCCTTAAGTTCATCTGGAACCAGAAGAGACCCAGAATAGCAAAAGCAATTCTGGGCCACAAGGTCAAGTCAGGTGGAATCACAATCCCTGACCTGAAACTATACTACAAAGCTACTGTAATAAAATCAACCTGGTACTGGCTAAAAAACAGACCTGAGGATCAATGGAATAGACTGGAAGATACAGCCACAATCACAAAAACACTCAGCCACCTAATATTTGACAAAGGGGCCAAACAAGCTCACTGGAAGAAAGATAGCCTCTTCAATAAATGGTGCTGGAAAAATGGGCTTGCTACTTGCCGAGGACTGAAAATAGACCCAAGTCTATCACCATGCACTGAACTCAAGTCAAAATGGATCACAGATCTCAATATTAAAACAGAAACACTGAATCTATTGGAAGAGAAGGTAGGTAAAAATCTTGAAGACATAGGAGTAGGCAGAGAGTTCATGAACAAAAATCAAACTGCCAAGGGAAACACTTCAAAGAATCAATAATTGGGACCTCATCTTACTGAAGTTTTTGCACATCTAAAGAAATCACCAGCAAAGTAAAAAGAAAACCCACAGATTGGGAAAAAATCCTAACTGGCTGTCCCTCGGACAAAGGCCTTCTATCTAGAATATACAAAGAATTAAAAAGCATGAACCTGTCCAAATTCAAAGACCCAATCCAGAAATGGGCATCTGAAATGAATACACACTTCTCAGATAAAGAAATACAAATGGCAAATAAATATATGAGAAAATGTTCTACATCTTTAGTCATTTGAGAAATGCAAATAAAAACAACAGTGAGATTTCATCTCACCCCAGTAAGATTGGCAAGCATCAAGAAATTGTCCAGTAACAAATGCTGGCGAGGCTGTGGAGAAATAGGAACTCTTATGCACTGCTGGTGGGAATGCAGGCTGGTGAAACCACTGTGGAGATCGGTTTGGAGATTCCTCAGCAAACTAGGTCTAGAGGCCCCACTCAACCCAGCTATCCCTTTCTGGGCCAGAAGATCTGAAAACAGCATATCACTGTGATATATGTGTACCCATGTTTATAGCAGCACAACTTGTAATAGCTAAATCGTGGAAACAACCCAAATGTCCATCCACAGAGGACTGGATTAAAAAACTGTGGCATTTTTACACAATGGAAAATTATTCAGCTGTAAAGAAAGACAATCTAGGGGCTTTTATCGGCAAATGGTCACAATAGAGACCATACTTATAAGTGAGGTAAACCAGATGTGCATGTGCAAATAGCGTATAGTATCATTAGTGTAGGAACCTGGAGATGGCAATATAGATTCGGAGGTATGAAGGGAGACTGCTCAAGGTTAGAGAGCAATCGGGATGAAGGGAAGGAGAGGAGGAAGAGGGGGATAGCTGTGTAGGTATGTATGCATGTGCGGGATGGCTGACATGGTTGCACTGTTGTCTTATGTCATATTGATGTGGGAAACAATCGGTGATTAGTTGTTTGATCAAACTTGTATGTCTATTTGTATCGTCCTGAGAATACACTTTGAAGCTACCAACGTGTAATACAACAACCATTGTTGATCCCCTGCCACCTTATCTGTAGTTCGGTTTTTGTACTGTTCTTGTGCTACTGTGTGTAGGTTTGTTAGTATTTTTGTTCTTTTACTTTTAAAATAAAAAAGTTCCACTGTGTGTGTGTGTATGTGTGTGTGTGTGTGTGTGTGTGTGTGTGTGTATTATATATATATAAAATACTCTTTTCTATTCACTGCCCAAGGTTGTATCCATGCCTTGTCTATTATAAATAATGCTGCAATGAACATGGAGTGTGCACATCTCTATAACATACCATTTTCATTTCCTTTGGATATATAATACTTAGAAGTGGGATTGCTGTATCAAATAGTATGTATATATATTTAAAAAAAATAAATATCTATGTATTTTTTTTTTAAATTTTAAAGACAAAAGAATGGAGACATATGAACCAGAAAAGCCATAAACAATACAGAAAACACAAAGTTATACAGAATATAGTAGGGAATTAGAACTGGATGTTGTATTACATAGTTATCTTCACATTAGTTAACACAAAAACATTAAAGGAAATACCAAATTATAGAGAAGATAGTAGGGAATTTGCACTGGATGCTGTATAATATAAAGTTATCTTCATTTCTG
>PVLD010011509.1:0-64907 GCA_004027595.1 Dinomys branickii
TCACCACTGTTGAGACCATGTCACCTTGTCTATAGATCAGTTGTGATTGTACTATTTTTTATGCTAATTGGTGTCTATTTGTTAATATGTTTTTGTACTTTTATTTTTTAAAAAATAAAAAAAGGAGTAGTGTTTCTTTAATAAGAAGCAAGCATATAATTTTTTTAATCTACAAAGTACATTTCCTAATTTAGGAAAGTTTAATATATACTATAGACTAAATGATGCTATTGAAACACTTTTAATTATCTTGGCTCTGAGAATGACAGTGTGGTCATAGAAGAGAAGGTTCTTTTCCTAGGTGAGAAAGGCTGCAATCCAGGGAGGAAGTCACTTGCCATTAACAACTAAGACAGTCAGAAAAACCAAGTAATACAGTTATGTTAGCAGTGGTGAATGTGGGCAAAGTTCATTTGGATGTTTGTTGTACTAGTCTTCTAGTGTCACTACAGAGCTGACATTTTCCCAATACCAATTGCACGAGGGTGGGAATGACAGAACCCTGAGACACCCCCACCCCATTCTACTAACGCTCCCAAAGCAACCTCTGGAGATGGGGCTGAATCATCTGCTCTGCTATACAAGCTTCTAAGTGAGGCTGACTGGCAGCTAGATTTGTGATTATGTTGGTTATCTACTGATGCATACAAACCACACGAAACCTCTGTGCTGATTGAAAATAATCACCATTTTATTTGCACCCAAATCGACATGTCACGAATTCAGGTAGGGCTCTGCAGTGCAGAGGCCCAACTGGATCTGAGCATTAAAACTTCCCACCTCCCCCGTCTGAGCCCCCGTGCTGAGTGCTGGGTGCTGGGTGCTGGGTGCTGGGTGCTGGCTGAGGTACTCCCTGCAATCTCTGTCTCCAGCACAAGAGGCTGGACCTCTGCCTTCAGAAACAGATCTGGACTTGCAAGTCCAGAACATCATCACCTCATCTCATTGCGCTGGTACAAGCAGGACACAAAGCCAGCCCAGATTCAGGGCAGTGGGGAAAGAGATTCCATTTCTTGATGGGAAGAGCAACCATATCGTATCACAAAGGGTGTGGATGCAGGGAGATGTGATTCACTGGGGGCTGCGATTATAATGATCTCCTACAGACATCCCCTCAATTAGACTACCAAAACCCCAGCTTCAATAATACCAGCTTGGGTTACACCATAATTATCCTGTCCATATGTAAATGCTTCTCCTACAACTGTTTGAAAACAATTCATTTTCTTAATTTTATAGAGCTCACAATAAGCATTGCAGAAGTAAAATTCCATCTCTCCCACCAATGGCTGGGCTCTGAGACTCAGAGCATGGCTGTTGGGCAAACTGAGGGACAACAGAAGAGGTTTTAGAGGCATCTAAGCAAGGCCTCCCCAACCTCACAGACAAATGGACCTTGCTCTGCTGCACGGGGTAGCCCTCCCCTCCTCATCCAGGCCCGCTGGGTGGTGACACAAGCAGCACCTACACTGCCCCACTTCGGAACTTCTTGCTAGCTTTACACTGTCATCGGAGCTGGCCCGCCCTTTAGCCCCGGATCTGGAAGAGGAGGAACACAGGCCCCGGACTTCTGAAAAGAACGTGCGAGAGAAGACAGGACCACTGCTCTGGCTCTCGGCCCCACTGCTGCAGCTCCTAAAGTAGTGGAGCCTGAGTCCAGGTGCTGTTTGTCGTGCGTGTGCATGAGATTTGCTAAGTACCACTGGTGACTTAAGGTCTCTGCGAGGCTGATTCCTCTGTGCCTCTTGTCATTCTAAGCTCTCTTCTCAGAAACTCGCTTGTCATGGTGTCCCGAGCTGCACGATGCAGCAGCTTCGAGGGCCAGTGTGAGAGTTATGAACCCACCTCCATGTGGCTCTGGACCTGAGCTACTTGTATTTCACTAAGCAGCAGGAGCAAAATTAGAGGTGCAAACTACCGATCTAAACTCAAGAATCAACTTGCAGAGCCGAAAGCCATAAACCAGCCTCTTCGAGCGAAGGGGAAACTGCGCTAGTGTTCCTGGGGCTCTGGTTCTGCTTGTTCTGTCATGAGCGAGCTGTGCAGCTATGGACGAGGTGCTTCCCTTCTCTGGGTCTCCCTGTCAACTGTCGAGGGCAGAACGTCTCCCACAGCTGACGGTTCCATAGACCAAGGCTGGCTGTGTGTACTTGTGTGTATTTATACAGAGAACACTTCATCCGAATGCACACACACTTTAAGGACAAGTATCTGGGGGGGGGTAGGATATGAACTACATGCTTTAAGAGCATATGATTCATGTTTATCAACTTTTATTCTGCCCTCTCGTCTTCTAAAAAACTTCCATTTGACAATATATTAGTTTCCAGTGTATGTTAGTTTCAAATGTTATCTTTAATGTCTTGGCATCTCAAAACCTTTTTTTCATCTTCCAATTACACTTTCCTACTTGACTTACCTAATTTATGTGTGTTTTGGACATTCTTTGCTCTTTATAATCCCTATTATATTTACTAAAAGGAATTATAGGAACTCTTCCCAATGCCCATCGGTAATTTTGCTATGCAACAGTATGAATTATTATATCCTTATCAACACTTATGAGTATCGACAGCTGGACAGTATATTTTCCTAACACACCTTATAGGTGGAATGTGAGTGTGTCTGTGTGTGTGTGTCCATATAAGAGCATTTTCATGGACTTTCACAATCTGGTCAGTTATCAAGATGACAGAGATAGCATTTAGGCAAAAAAACAAATGTTAAAATTGATCACAATCAGTCCTGACCATATACTAAATTTTGAATATGATGCTGTCTTGGTTACTGTTTTCTCGTTGCTGAGACAAAATACCCAACACCCAAAATGAAGAAAGGAAAGGTTTATTTAGCTTACAGTTTGTGGAGGTTTCAGTCCATACTTGGCTGCTTCAGAGGCAGAGTGGCACATGGCAGAGGGCAAACTGTTCAGGGCAGCAGAGCACAGCAAAAACAACCAGCAAAAGGGAGGAATGGCAGCAAGCAGCCTCCTTCATTCCCTTACATCGTAGCCTACCCCCACCCTGGGGGCATGTAGCTCTCACACAGTGTCCATGCCCTCCTCTTCCACAGGCTCAGGATGTGTACAAAGTAAGCACCCTGGCTTCCTGCTGAATCACTCAGTTAAACCTCCAGATTCCCCAAGCTGACACAATGTATCAACCATAACAGATGCAGGAAATGTTTTGTGAACTGTAAAATATACATGTTCTATACTATTACCAAATTTAGGTAACTACCATACGGCTCTGATGCTTGTCTGATGTGTAAATCTTCATAATGTTAAAAGTCCACATGAAAGCTAACCAAATAAAAGAAATATAA
Source organism: Dinomys branickii (assembly GCA_004027595.1). Taxonomy (NCBI): domain Eukaryota; kingdom Metazoa; phylum Chordata; class Mammalia; order Rodentia; family Dinomyidae; genus Dinomys; species Dinomys branickii. Next base: position 3,325 of record PVLD010011509.1, read on the forward strand.
TCCCTAAAGATAATTTAGATGTGGTCTGAAAATCTGCTAACTTTTCATCTGCATTAAGTAATAATTGAGGCAGGCGTGGCGGCACACGCCTGTAATCCCAGCACTCGGAGGCTGAGGCAGGAGGATCACTGTGAGTTCGATACCAGCCTGGGCTACAATGTAAGCGATAACAGACCCTGGCTTTTAGCTCAGGCATGGAGCTAAAGGCTTTAAATTCATCTTGGACTCTTACTTCTCACAGTGCGTTTTGCCACCTTCACTCTCCTACTGCTTAACATATGTGGAAACCAACAAGGTTTGTCCCACTACTGGGGTTCCCAAGTGACAGGGCCAAAGGGATCAACACCTCAGACTCTCTGCCTCAGAGGCACACAAACAGGCGAGCTTCTGCCCAGGAACTCAGTGATGTCGCCACGTTAGAGATGAGGATCCTGAGGTCTGAGGCATTAACCAACTTATCCAAGGTCTGCCAGTTGGTAAGTGGCAAAACTGAGACCTGAAGCCAAGGAGCCCCAAAGGCAGATTTTTCTCACTGTGCCCCAGTGCCTGGCTGTAGGAAAGTTCATCAAAATGGCACCAAGAGTCAATGCAAAAACTTTGAAGAACAATTCGTGTTGTTTTCGATCGCTGAAGTTGTAAAATACCATTCCCACTTTTCCAGCCTAGGACTCGGGCTGTTTTGAGCTTGATTTGCCCTGAAAGATCCAGTGTGGTCCTACTCCGCCCAAATTTCTACCAAATATTTCTTTGTTGCTAATTAGTGAAATATTAAGACTCATAATTCAGCCCTATATGAAGCTAACAACAGAAAGACCTTATGTAACTGATATATTTTACTAAAAAAATAATATTCCCTTGCAAATACTTATATAAAAGTATAATTAAATTGAGGGCAAGAGAGTAGGTGCTATCTATCCATAAGCCTTCTTTAAGATTATCAGGTAATAAAGAACACACACAGAAAGAATCACAGAAATAGAATATACCCTCCAGTTACATCACACAGGAGGAAAAAAGTCTGCTAGATAAGAAATTCAGGTTTATTTTATCTTAAATCAGACCAAGGGGATTTAGGTTGCTTTTTTAATCTACTTGTGCATAATGATCGCTCAGATTAATCATACTGTTTAATAGAATATTATTATTAATTAGACATGTCAGCGCTTCAGGCAGAAAATTATTGGAAAGTAAAAATGTCCATATTCCAAAGACCCGTAAGAGAGAGATTTCCATTTCTATCATCTCACATCTCTTTCAGTTCCAATTCTCAGTGGAAATTCCTCAACAAATTCAGCCCTTGTAACACTAACATGTAGAAGTGTTTCCCATTTAAGAGCTAGCTGAACCAGAGTTTGCCTTGTAAGATATTTTTGTGTTATTTATAAGCCAATTACCTTTTTTTAAGACATGTGGGTTCAGAAGAACATCTACCAGTGTGATACAGAGTTTTATCATCTTAACTCAGGATCATAGACAAGACAGACATGGAAAACTGTTAGGCCCTGGTCCCTTCCAAATGTTCTCATTTCCTTCCAGTTGGCTCTCACGGGTCACTGCGGCCTCCTCCTCTTTCCCAGAAGCCCCATGTAACGTATGTGCCACTCTAGCCACCCAGGAAAACTCTAATGTTCCCCCAATAACCAGGAGTCCGCAGTGCTCTGTCAGACACCGCAGACATTTATTCTACTCCTGCGCTATTCTGCATGTGGGGCACTGCTAGAATCACACGGTTGTTTTGCAGGACTCCAGTTCTAAGAAGGAGGGCATAGGTACGCTGGGCCTCCATATCCCTCAGACTTACTAGTTGATGTTTTCTTCCCATTCACGTTTGTCCTTCACACCCTCCCTACCTTTTCTCTTCCACCTTTAGCCTCTTTATGCATAGAAGCTAATGACTCAATCGCCTAGTTAACCATAAAAAGCAGAGGCTAACAGCTAAATGTTCTCAGTTTCTGGCATTGCTGCCAAAGTTTTGCCAGCCGTACAAATCTCACCACTCCACGCACATCGCTCATCCCCATCCCCCTCCATCTCCTTCATTTAGCATCTATCTCCCCTATATCTCCATTCTGTTCCCTTCAACTCGTCCCCCTCCAACCTGGCTTACACACTAAGTACAAGGTGTGATTAAAATACACACACATCGACAAAGGCAACACCCCCACCCCTAACTCTCCCTTGACCCTTTTTACTCTCATCTCCTTCCATGGCTAAGCTTCTCCCAAAACTGGTGAGATAACAATTATTCCAAGGTCATCTGTGGAGCCTCTGGGATGGAAAAGCAGGTGTCCCTCTTAGAAATATAAATGTTTGGGTGGTTCAAAAACTGGCGAGCAAGGGCCAGCCAATGCTGGTCACCAGCCGTGAAGAGTTTCAACCTACCTCATAGGTTTGTTTTGAAGATTAAAGAAAGGACTAATTGTAAGTGTGTGGTGTGTTAGTAAAATGTAGCTATTACTATTTCCAAACACGACCTCATGCTCTTCTGACTTTGTTAAGACACCCTCCCAGGCTGCCCAAGTGAGAAAATCCCTCTGCTACTTACCTTTGAGTCTAATGGAGAATGCAGGATAAAAAAGGAAGGAAAAGCAAGAGGGGAAAAAAAAAATATATATATATATATATATAATATATAATATATATGCAAAAGATACTTAAAATAGTTACACTACTCTTCAGTTCATTGGAAGGATTGGTTTGTGCTAATATTGATTGGACAATTACATGCTGATATCTCGTACTCTGAGAAACTAATTTAAGGATAACAATGCGCAATGCATTAATACCATTGTTACCCTCCTATCATATTGTTTTGGAATTTTGGGTTTTTTTTTTCTTTTCCTTTAAAATAAATTATTTTTAAAAGAGAGCATATAGGATAAAAATGAAATCTCTTCACATGGCCATGTGTGGAAGCCGTCATGGATACACAGAAGCTGTTGTAGCATCGTCAACATGCACTACACATAAATATGCAGAAATAAGAATAAAGGAAACTTGCTCTGAAGCTCCTGGTCTGGCAGGTGGACGGGAGAGTGCGGAGAGTGATGAACTGGGCTGAAATTAACTGTAACTTAGACTCACAGGACCACGAAAGTCCAAACGTGGCCCTGGGTGATGCCTAGACATGGGAGAAAAATGATTTAAAAAAAAAAGATCATTGGAAGAATTGATGAGGTTAGAATAGGCACTACAGATCACATGGAAGAAACGGATCCACGTCAGGCTTCCTATATTTGATGTGACTATGGGAGAGAATATCCTTGCTCTAGAGGACACACACAGAAAGACTAAAGAGTAAGGAGGCATGATTTAGGCAAGCTGCTAAGTGTTTCAAAGAAGGATATACATGCATGCACCAAGGGAGGGGTGCTGAAGTGGTAAACTGGTGGATCTGAGCAAAGGATGAGATGGGCTTCTTGCTGCTACTTTTGCAACAGCAGGGGTTCCAAGGCAAAACACAGAGCTGTCTTCTGGCCCTCGGTGCCCTGTCTTCTCCCCCAGCTACCTCCCTTCCCTCCTGGCTGCTCCAGTGCTAACTGCTGATATCCCAGCTGGTGACCCTTATGATCTGTCCTCCTGGGATTCTCGGGGTCCTCGGGCTCCCTCTTCTTTGTAGACTTGCCCATCTCCGCCTTTGCTTCTCATCTCTGGGTCTTGCAAAAGGAGCTTTGGGAAAGTAGAAATCCCTTTTCTGTCACTACAAGGAAAGTTCTGTCGCTGACAAGGCTGCACTCTTGGTGGGGTTTCCCCAAAACAGAATTTGGTGGCCACAACTGAGAAATGAGCCAAGGAGGTTGGCGCATGCCTGTAATTTCAGCATTCAGGAGGCTGAGGCAGGAGGATCATCATGAGTTCGGGGCCAGCCTGGGCTACGTAGTGAATTCAAGGCTAGCTTAAACTATATAGTAAGGCCCTGTCTCAAAAAAAAAAAAAAAGAAAGAAAAAAGAAAAGTGAGCAATGGCCTGATTGTTGTGGTTTTCTAGGTGTGGCCAGCACTCTGAGACCTGTGCTTCACTGGGGAATGAGGTTCTCCATTTTGCTTTCTACTTTAGGTGCTGGGACCAGTCAACACTGTGAGCAAAGCCTCAACATCTAGACATCCACCAGCTGCGAAAAAGAACGGCTGCACTGTCAATACATTATTTTAAAATTACACTATCTATAAAAGGGTGACCAAATTATATGGTGAAATTGGGGCTGGGGATGTAGCTCAGTGGCACAGCCCCTGCCTGACAAGTGTGCGGTCCTGAGTTCAAGTCCCAGTACCAAATTTTTTTTAATTGATTTAAGTATGAGACACATCGCCATTACCTGTCTCAGAAAGCTCCTTCTCGCTTCACACACGTTTACCACCATTCTTACCACTTTCTGAGCAAGCCCTCCTTTATGTCTTTGTGCAGCGTGATCAAAAATATGGTGAGGGATGCTGCCAAGTGCCATTCAACAGAAAGGCAGCTTGTAAAACATCCCTGCGTGTCCTCGTCCAGCCGACCCCCCAGCTCCGCCGGTGCGCCACTTCCGGCTCTTCCCTGAAGTCAAAGCGATCGTGGAAGGTGAATGTTTTGATGATTCAGGACGTGAAAGCAGCCTCAATATCACAACTAAAGACGCAAAAAAGATTTCCAGGACTGCTTCAGAAGGTGGCAGCAATGATGGCGAAGCGTGCTTCTAGGAAGGGGAGCGATTTTGAGGGGGATTCCTGCCCATGCATCTTTTACTGTGATAAATTTTTAAGGTGAACATTCACTGTAATTTTCAATCATACTTCATATGCGTTGCATGATGATACCATATCCTACAAACATGTGTCAATTTAAAGTTTAATTTTTTAATGGCTAAATATAAAACGTGACATTTGTCCAAGAGATGGATGCATTTATAGATAGATAGATAGATAGATAGATAGATATGTATGCATATACATGTTTACAACTCTACCTGGTAACATAGCTAAAATTTCTATTTAAAAAATTGAAATTTGCAGTCGGGCATGGTGGCGCATGCCTGTAATCCCAGCACTCAAGAGTCTGAGCCAGGAGGATCCCTGGGAGTTCAAGGCCAGCATGCACTATAAAGTAAGACTCTGTCAAAAAAAAAACAAAAAAAAAAAATCTACCTTGCATGGAGATGACCAAAGTACAATGTATGTATGTATGGAAATGTTACAGTGAAAGTTATAAATCTGTATAATTATATGCATTAATAATTATAATTTTAAAAGTTTACCCTACGTGCACTATTTGCACAATTATTAAAATGTGTGAGCCACAGCTATTGCACCAAAGCATAACGTGCACAGGATTAACATGTTTAACTATTTGATCAATTTTGCATGCCTATATCTGGCAATCTAAGCAACTACTTTGAAGATAACAATATGCAATATAACAACCATTGTCAATGTCCAATCATCTTGTTTTGATTCTTTTTTAATTCTCTTTAAAATTAAAAAAATAAAATTTTTTGCATAAATTAAATAATCCTGACAGTCCATCCAAGATATGTACAGAAATTATCTTCAGTGTTCAACAGTAATTAGCAGGCTAGGAAAAATTTCAGGTGCCCCAATTAAAAGGGTGTGCATAATAAAGTTTAGCTGCCCCAGGAAAGCACCCATCACCCCCACAGTGGCAGTAGACCTGGGAGACTGTCATCCGCCAAGGTCTTGGTTGGTTAGGAAGCCAGAACAGAGAGTGGTCAAGAGAAGGCCACTTCCCTCCAATGTGACAGGGTCCATCTCTTTGCCTCTGTCACCCTTCTCCCTGATGACCATACAAATGCCATGACCTTTTTGTCATTTTTTTAAATAAAAATATTCACAATTCATTTAATGGCAACTGGTATAGGCAAAATTTCCCAACTTAGGTCACACATTCTTTAGACAAATCGGAAAATTAGTCCTGATTATTTGTGTCTGGTTTATCATCAACATTTAGAAAACCAGACCTAGGGAAAGATCTAGGTCTGGGGACATAGGCATGGTCTTACTATAGCAAACATTTAGCCTGCCCTGATTATGACACAATCAGAACAGCTAGAATATTCACAATCTTTTTGTCATGTTTATGCTTAAAAATCAGATGCAAAGAGAAAAACAGAAGCATTTAAAACCTTGCTTTTTCAGAGTAGTAAGTTTCAGGGTATCCAATTTCCTTAAAAAACTTTTAAAAGACAATCTTGATGTGTATTACACATGCTACCCATGTGGCTAAAAGAGTGTTCATTTGTCCTTCTTGGTACTATAGAAGCTGCTAGAAAAATGGATTTAATGAAGGGGTAGAAGAAACTTTTAGGTTACTTTGAACTATTTCATGGCCCCTCTTTCTTGTAGTCTACCTGTAAATTCAATTTTATGTCAGTTTAAATGAACATTTTTCTAAACAACTAACACAAGGCTTGAAAAATCTTACAGAGCAAATAAAAATTCTCTTACCCTGAAACTAATCCCCCCCAAAAATTCTAGTATTCTCCAAATGATCATTTTTTTCAGAATGAATAAATTGTGGGCCTCTCTTATTGAAAAAGAAAATTTTTATTATATTTTTTGAGTGACTAAAGAGTTATAATGAAATTTTCTTGGTACTTTAGTGTTATAATTTATCATGACTCTAAAAATGTACCTCTGTATATTAAGTCTATATTTTACAGGATTACGTATTTTAAATTACACACAAAATAGACACATCCACATACTCTGAGATTATTAAATTTTACAAATCTACTCACATGTATTTTCTCCTTGTCTTTTTTTTTAATACAAAATTTCTTGGCTTTGTATTCATACTCTACCTGGTCACAGGGTAACCTAAAACACATTTACTTTAATAATTTTTACACATTCATAAATATTTTTAAACCCCATAAATGTTTAACATTAGTATAGTATATCAAAGCACCATTCCTTTCTCTGTAAATAAATCATTTCTAATCTAAAGACGGGTGCGTGGGGAGGAGGAGACGTAGAACAACAATGATCCTTCTGGCCAGTGAATCAAAAGACATTCCCAGACTTGGGCTTTTCTTTCCAAGTATGAAAAACATATTAAATGTATCTTTTAATAAGATGTTTTCTTCATGTTTCCCCTGGGTAAGATCCGCTTAGCACATTCCTGTTCAGGTCGCGCTAGAGGATTCTTAGTCCAGCCACTCGGTCTTCCTGTTGCCTGCAGGGAGGAAACCGGAATTGCTGTGATAGCACTCGACCAAGACTAACCGTGCTCAGTGCACACAAAATGAGTGACAATGCAAAAGAAAATGAAAATATATAAATATGATAAGCAGACAGATATCCACCCACAACACATACATGCTCACCCACTGCCCATTACGCTACTTCTAAAGAAAAACATAATTTCTACTGTCTGTGTTTTGAAAAGAAGACAGGCTCTGAAGAAAGACATAAGGCATCTGTAGGATTGAAATGAACTTTTAGGACCGCTAAATGTTCCACAGTTTAAGCTTTTTTTTTCCAAACTCATATGGCCATCTGTATCTTTAAGCAGGAGTGAAGGACTAGGACATTTTTCAAAGCTTTCCTAAAGCCACAAACTGTCACAGTGCTTCAAGGGACTGAAGCTAAGCGACTGGAGGCTTCCAGGCAGCCGTATTGCAACAGCCAGTGCCTGTGGGTGTCATGCTGCTTATGCTGGTGAGCTGTGAGCTGGTCACACTGGGGACACCTGCCTCTGGCCAGCACAGAGCGTCCCTATATTACGTCTGTGGTATCTTTCTCACTGACCCTTGCCGTGCCTATCGCGAACTGATTCTGCTGTGCCAGCTGACGCTGGCCATAGCTGTCAATAATTCTTCTGTATAAATATCCTCTTTGTATCAATCTTTTGCCACCTATATTGTTCCACCGCGCTTCCTTTTAGCAGCACTAACCACCTCGTGAAGACAACCACCACTAAAAACACATTCTGAAGCAATCAGTGGGTTCTGTGCACACATTTTAATTTCATGCACTCCAGGGGGGGAATTCGCAATGGGCCTTAAGCAAAAATTTAGTCTCTAATGCTTTATTGTTTTACATGATTTATCTTTTGCATAACCTATGAGCTCTTAAAAAAAAAGAAAAAAAGAAAGAAAGAAATGTTAAGTTCACACCAGGTATTCATCTGGACTTGTCAAATGTCTTCTCCTCCACTCGCAAAGCCTGCTGTTACCCCAGCACAGCCAGACCTAAAGTGTTAAGCCAACCTTGTTGTGATCCCCAGAAGATGGAAGCACTCAGTTTTTGATATCACAGATTTAGATGGGTTTTGTGGCATGGCCTATAATTTAACTCTCGTTGAACAAAACAGGACAGAAGTGTGGGGGCGGGAGCCAATGGGGAGCAGTAAGAAATAAAAATTAATATAAGCAGGAGAATGTATAAATGTGTACACGTGCTCAGAACTTGTCTCAAGTCCATCCCAAGATTTTTCTTTTCCTCTCTTCATGTCACTTTAAATCAGCTTCTTCAAACTTTACAGGTGTTATTTTCTCACTGCCAGAGCCCTCCAGTGAAACGCCGGTCTTTCCTTTCCTCCCCGCTCTGTGTGAAGGGACTAACACCACGAGTCGGTGAGGACAGGCTGCCTGGGTCACTGGTGACAGCAGCATAATATCACAAAGTCCCACGGTTAGGACCTGACTAGAACCTGGCAAACCAAAAAAGTAACAAGCAGCACTGAAGCGCAACTGCCCAGAAAACCAGAAGCGCTTTACAAATCACCTCCTCCTGCAACTTCTTCAAAGAAGAAAAAATTGTTAATATATTTTTTAAAGTACATGTGAAAATAAAGCACTTCTCCCAATAAAGACTTTTTTGAAAAATTCTATTTACAACCCAGACTTTCCTGCCCTCTTGTGGAGGAAATGAAGAGTTATCTCTCCGTGTAAATAGGATGATGACTTTTTAAGACTCGCGGATGGGTTTTTTCATGACGTGTGTGATTCACTGTCCTGGTTGTATCCTCTGATGTTCACAGAACTTTACTGGCTGTTAAATGTTGTAACAAAATAAAATCTAGAATCTGAGTAACAGTGAAGCTGAGTCAGGTGCAAGACACCATTTAATATGAGATAAGGGAAACACTGCAATGATAGGATCTAAACAACATTGAGACAAGTATATTTTAAATAACAAGAAAAGAGGAGAATACAAAAAGCGGAGTTTTCAAAGTGGCCTTCAGAAAGCTCCAGCTGTCCCCACTTTTCCGCCCCAAGAATGGTCAGCATCTCTCCCCATGGGGCGGTCACTGCAACTGTCACCCGGCCAGGCCAGCTAGGGAGAGGATACAGGTCCTGTCAGTAACTCCCGGAAAGGCAGAGGATTCCCAAGTCGCTTTGGGTTCTTGGTTTTTGTTTTTTAAAGAAAGTTTGAAGAAGCTGATTTAAAGTGACATGAAGAGACAAGAGCTGGAAAATCAGAACGGTATGTAGAACACCCGACTCCAGTCAATGGCCGCCGTATGCCAGGGTTCAGCTAAAGATCAGCCTTGGCCTTGCGCGAGAAGATGCTAAGATTCTTCTTATTTATTGTGTGTTCTAAAATGGTATGGAAGGTGCTAAGGAGAATCTAATGGTTTCTAAGCACTTTTTAAATTGAGGGGAAGAGGGAAAAAATTCATTATCATATATTAAGTTATCATGGAAATGTCTTCTGAAAAGTAGCATGATCTATTACAGATGTAAGGTGAATAGTAACCTTAAAAACTGAGGTGACTGTTTACATTTTTTTAAAAATTATTTCAGTAAAAGACAGATTACCATTAAGACCCTTTGAAATAGTCTCCCTCACTTAAAACACACTGACCCATCAGTCCTGCCACTTCCTGAAGCAGTTCTGGAAATCTTTCATGTCTTTACGAGGGATGATCAAAAATATGGTGAATACTGTTCCTGCACACCTACAAAGAAACAGACTTTTAGAAACATTACCGTGTGTCCTCACCCACTTTCTCCACCAGCCCGGCATCATGTGACTTCTGGCTCTTCTCCCAAGTCAAAATGACTGACAAAGGCAGAAGTTTGGATTTGATGTAAATCATCAAGGCAGCGCAACCAAAGACATGAACAAGAACCTCCAGAATTGCTTGAGAAAGCGGCAAGAAAGACAGAATAAATGAGTTTGAAACAAGGGGGAGTATCTTGAGGGGAATCGATGGCAATGTGCCTTCTACTGTACAAGTTTTTAATTTAAACATACACCATATTTTTCAGCCATCCCAGAACTGTTTTCCAAAATTACAGACACTCAGATGTTCACGGACTATCCCAAGTACAGTGTTCAATGTCAGAGAAACACAAATCATGATTCCGCTCTCACATCACCAGATACCTATCCACATACTAGCCGTGTGCAAGGACTCAGCCCGTTTGAGGAGATCGGTAACAGCTGGCCAGCAAGGCTCCAAGGGGCAAAGCAGACCCACTAACTAGTGGGCCAGAAAGAAAGACCTGATCATCAGGGATTTCTTAGCAAGGAAGTAGGACACGGTGAGTAGCAGAGGAAGAGAGAAGTCTGCCCGAGGAAGCGAGAGCGGGGGCTGCTTACAGTGACGCCCCTACTGGATGTGAAGAACTCCTAGGAGATGGTACTCTAAGTGAAACGTACGTGTTGCCAAAAAAGGCAAGAGAGGTTGCCGGGAACCTCAGATAGACAGGAAGCAGATTAGCAAGAACATGGGGCACAAAGCTAGATCTGGATTTTGTCGGGAGGAAGCTCCAGCTAATGTCTGGGTAGGGGGGTTTCAGATGAGACTTCTGTGAATGAGGCTGCAGAGAGGGTTTCCAATGCCCTAATCATGGTCCGGAATGGGGAAGGGAGGCCTTCGGGGTGATGTTAAAGCTAAAGGGGAGGAAATGAATCCACAGCTGCGTCTGAGGAGATTAACTGAGTAAAATGACCGGTGGACTATAGTAAAGGACAAAAAGTGTAGGGATGGTGGGACCTGACGATGACAGAATCAAAAAGTTAAGTGAATAAAAAATTCACGTGCTTTACGTTCAAGGCCGTAGCCCAGGTCAGGCACACGCGCTGCTGTAGAAGAGTGGTGATTTTCCAAAAAAACAACAAAAAAAAAAGGTTTTGTATATAAACTTGAATTCATATCACAGTTTCAGAAAAACGGTTTTCCAAATTGATATTTAAAAAGACAGCAAAGCTATAGTCTGGGTGACCTCAAAATTTAGCAACGTGTCACCTAAACTCCCAAAATCACATTAGTTATCTGCCAATCGTTTATCAATAAATCTTCACTTGAGCATTTGTTGCTGGCCTCATGCCTGCCTGGCACTATTCCAGCAAGTACAATGAATTAAATTATCAAAATAAAACTCAGGCCCCGGCTCCAATTTTTAATCTGTAAAAAGAGTAGGAAAGGGTATGATGTACCATAATGCAGAATGCGGTCAAGGCTGTCTCAAAGAGGGTACAAGTGAGGTGCACAGAGAAGTCACAGCAGCTAGAAACCAGAGACACGGGTACATGCCCTAGGGCAGAAAATCAGAGTGCATCATGGCGAAGGTGCCTCTAAAACCTTCTGTCCAAAGCGTCTCTGTGCAGATGGAGGGAGAGTGCATTCAAAGATGAGAGAGCAGCTTTTCTTTCAAAAATAGAAGTAAAAAGAAAAGAGCAAGAAATCAAGAGTTTGACACAAAGTACAAAACACTGTACCTAAGTTATGGAAGATGAAACCGGGAAAGTAGGCAACGGCCGGGACTGCAGTGAGCTTTGAGGGGTGGAGAAATGACCACTGCATAGTTCTGCAGGCAAGGGCGGCCCCTCGAGACTGCCATCAGGATTCTGGCATGGGGAGATATTACCTATATCTAATTAGTGAATTCAGTGCTCTTTAGAACATTGAATCCGACAATAATGTTCTCGGGGTGGGAGGTCCCTGCAGTAGGTGAGTGAGGGTAACAGGAAACATCTTAAGTAATCCCTACCACCATCATGTATGAAGCTACAGTAATAAATAAACAGTAATGTAGCACCGTTTTTGGCCAGATACCTATCCTGGTCTCAGCAGTAACTGTAACCGAAGACAGGCAGATTTTCAGAAGCACTGAAGTAAGTAGACATAAGCAAGATGCCTCCAGGCTACAGTTTTTCATTGGAATTCCCAATACCCAGGCTGATTTTCCAACTTAAGCTGCCAAAATAAATGGAGATAACCTTTTAGCCGAGTTCAGAATTGAGCCAGCGAGGTCAATTCATGTTCATGTGTGTGGACTTTTATTAGTGAATACTGCAGCGCACAGTAACATTTTCATTTATTGTAATAGCAGTTCACCTAGAAGAATATAAATACTGTTTCCAGGCTGGAATTGTGTACTGTCATGCTCCCTAGCATTCTTCTCTCTTTCTAGGATTAAACTCAGAAGATGAAAGTAACCTACTTATTCTTGGTTAGCATATGCCCAGGGCTACCCACTCAATTCTTAATTATAACCCCGAATCGCACTATCACAGTCATTAGACTCTTGGGATAGTATTGCTCTACAAACCCAAAATTAATTTTTTAAATGTAAATGTACTGAGTTATGTACAGGTAAAATTCCATCACAATGAATTTAATTACAATAAAAAGATGTGGAGAAAGATCTGTCTCTCAAGAGCAGGATGCCCTGCCAGTGCGGTGATTTCTACAACCAGGGAATTATTACTAATCCTTGATATGAAATAATCATTTCTTTTGAGGAGATTCTATCTCCTCCTAGTAGAAAAGAGGAAGGTTTTCTTTGGCTCTTTTATTCTTCATCAAGAAATAATTACCCTTAAGAAAAAACCCACTTCATCTGAGATTAAGGTGGAATTTGAAATCAGTTAAAATTTAGAACGGCAGCGCGTTAGTGGTTTTGCCTTAAAATCTTGCAAATATATTTTGTGACAATAACTGGCTTTAGGCAGAGTACAGAAGCAGGAAATGGACCCTACATCTGGAGGGCGACTTGGCAACATGTATCTAATGTGCACATAGACTCTGATTAAGCAACTCCATTTCGATAAATCCATTCTAAGAAGAAAAAATAGATATACGCAAAACGCTAGTTGTAAGGATGTTCACTGAAATGCCATTTCTTAAAATTAAGTTGTAGGCTGGGGGTGTAGCTTGGTGGCAGACCTGCTGGCTAGCACGCGTGAGACCTTGGGTTTGACCTCCAGTATCAAAAGATAAAGTTAAAAATCAAACATAAAATCCAACTACCTATGTGGCAAAAATATCTGATTCCTTAAATGAATTATAATATAGTTATGTAACAGATTATACAGCTATTTAAAATAATTTCAAGAAAATCTCCCAGGGCCAGGAATACAGCTCAGTGACACAGCACCTGCCTGGTGTGAGGTCCTGAGTTCAATGCCCAGCACCAAAAACAAAGAAAACTTTTCAGATGATTGAACTGCAGCAGGTTACAAAACATCAGAGTCTGACTCTGCTTATTAAAAATATACATCTTTGAGTTTTTAAACAAAGAATAAAAGACTATCCCAGCATTCTGGGAGGCTGAGGCAGGAGGATTGTAAATTGGAGCACAACCTGAACAATTCAATTACTTAGTGAGACCCTGTCTCAAAAAATAAAATCAAATTTTTAAAGGATTGGGGATATAGCTCCAGATAAAGGCTCTAATTTCAATCTCAAGTACCACTAAAAAATAAAATAAAGTAAAAAAATACAAAACTGAATAAAATACAAGAAACTAAAATGACAGCATTCATTTTTCCTGAAAGTAGTTTCAGAAGTATTTTCTCTCCTTACACATTACTTCTAAATTGTGTTCAAGGAATACTTACTATTTTTATAATAAGGAAAAGAGAGATAATTTTGGAACACTATCTGGTAATGCCTTTTCCTCTTCACTCTAGACAGCCCAGCCCTTCAGGAAAACCCATCTGCACTCTCAAACTCACTACCAGATACCCAAAGACAAACACAAAAATGCATTCACACCAGCAGCTCCATCAGAAGTTAGTTCATAATTTCTCCTGCTAGGTTAAGAGCACTTGTTTCCACTGTTGATTCACTACCAAGGCTCTCTCTGCACCATACTCTCATCTGGTAAGCATGGCACTCTTCAACATGTGCTCTTCTTAACAAACCCTAACACAGATAACCTGGACTGCTCATACCCCAATAGACGCTGACCTCTAGTATTATTTTCTTCTCAAATATGGGTAGACAAGAAATCCTTGTTGAACAAAAACAATGGTAATATCTTTGTCAATTGTGCCTGTAGCATGATGGGAGACAGAAAAAAAAAATGAGAGATTATGAATTCTTCTTTCAGAGTTTTAATCCAAAGATCCCATCCTAATGATGTCCCTGGTGACAGGTAACATTTAATTTTTCTGTGTCACTGAAAAAGAATTAGATGTAAAACTCAGGTAAGAGATTAATATTTCATACCCTGAGGCTAAATACTTCAACATGAATATTCATAAAAGCCTACTCTGAGTGAAATCTCATGTGAGTGTAGATTTAAAGTGCTTGAATCTTTTACACAGTTCAGAGACAAGGCTCTTCACTGCAGGCCTGAACATGCAACTAGGGCAAAAAGTGTCCATCTCTTCTTCTCTTAGGTAGCCCCTGTCATAGCTGATTCATTGTGTCAACTTGAGAAGTTTAGAAGTTTAACTAATTGACTCAGTGAGGGACAGGGTTCTCATTTTGTAAACATCCTCATCTTGTGCAAGAGGAGGGCGGGGAGGTGGTGTGAGTGCTACACTCGCCCTGAGGCAGCCTGCTTACAGTATAAGGGAGGAAAAGAGGCTTGCTGTACCCCCTTTTTTGCTCTTGTTGCTTTTGCTGTCTTCCACCACTTTGAACTGTTGCCCCTCTGCCATGTGCTGCACTGCATCGGGGCCAGCCGAGTACGGACTGACACTCCACAGACTGTGAGCTAAATAACCCTTTTCTTCCTTAATTTGGGGTGTCAGGTATTTTGTCTCAGCAAGGAGAGAAAAACAACTGAGACAGCACCCTTCCGAAAGAGCAGACCTGGCTTTCTCTCTCCCTGTCTCTCGCTAGTAACGAAAGTAAAGGTTGGTAATCACTAGGAATAAAAAATCAGGATAGCTCCCTGAGACTTCAGCATGACTATGTCTGTGTCCTCTTCTAGGTTCCAAGAGGATGGGAGAGAAGGAGGGGCATTGCTATGGTTTAAATTGTCCTCACAAAAATTGGGGCGCTCCCAATAGCAGAGCATTAAGAGGTAGAACCTTAAGAAGCGGTAGGCCACAAGGGCTCCACCTTTATAAACGGTGTTAGATGCCTGTCTAGAGGAGCTTGTGGAGCCTTTTACCCTTCTGTCTTCCACCTTGTGAGGACACTATGCCCCTCCACCCTGCAGGGGACACAGCATACCAAGTGGCATCTTAGACCCAGAGCGGCCCTCACCAGGTGTCAGCACCTTCCTGTCAGACTTCCCAGCCTCCAGAACCATGAGAGGGAAAGTTCTGCTCTTTCTGACTTAACCACTCTTGGGTTTTCAGCAGAGTAGCCCAAGGTGGACTAAGACTGGAAAAGTGGGGGAGGGGAGAAAATGTAGGAAGAATTCAGTGTGGGTTGAATCCAATCCATTGTGGTCTCCACCACTCTAAGATGATTGCAGGACACCCTGTAAGGTCTGGAGCTCCCAGTGAACATCCTCACTCGTCTTCTCTGTCAAAACACTGCTCTTGGTCCCTGCTAGAAGTTTCTACCATATGAAAAAGGGAAGCAAAACAGAGTTGCTAGCGTCTGAAAGTTTGAGTCCCCTCAAAATGTCTTATGTTGAAACCTCACTAAGGGGACAGTGTTAGGAAGCATGGCCTATGGCAGGTGTTTAAGTCTTCAGGATGGACTTGTGAGTGGGATTTGTGCCCTCACAAAAGAGGTGCAGAAGAGGAAAAAGAGGCCAGAGTGCTGCCCCCTGCCTGCCATATGAGGACACAACTAGAGTACGCCATCTATGAACCCAAGAGCAGGTTCTTGACTGGTGATTTCCAGGGCTCCCAAAGCATGAGAAGTTCCTGTTGTGTAGAAGTCACCAACTGATGGTATTTCATTACTGCAGCCCCAATATCCCCAAGACATGATTACTCAAGCAACTCTCTTAAGCCTTGTGGAACAAAGCTACGAGCCAGAGGCATAGGGACAGCTAACTTAGAACTGAAGAGATTTTTAAAAAGCAAAGTTAAAACTAAGCTGCCTGGCCAAATAAGAACCAAGATAGATAGGGGCCCAGGATAAGGACCAATAAGTATCTTTTTGATAACAAAAGATTAAATATGTTCAGTGCAGTACCCTGAGTGCTGACGTAATGGGATGACATATAGTCAGGGCAATACAGAGGCCAAGGCTTAGCTGACCGACGCATCCGGGACTTTGTAAAATGTTCTCCACATGGGGTAAGGTGTTTTTCCCTCTGGACGACAAAACAGCAGGACCAAACCAATGGGTAATGCTCTTTATGGAACGGCCTCACCTTGCGCCTCACAGCCACGCTGCGTAACTTAACAAACACACCACACCCGAACACTTTTCCACATCTGAGAGCTCGGATATGCATGCCTTGTCCTTCCATCTGGCAAGCTAATGCCCTGTGCACAGCTCTACCCCCAAAAGTGCCCTCCCCTCCACCTCCTCAGCTATGCACAGCACGCTCACTACGCACGCACACATCTAGAGAAATATCTTTCAGCACTTCACTGAGGAGCAGATGGAAGCACTAAAAAGTCTCAGGAGATGTTTGAGCCCTGACTGCTGTTTTGCTTCCCACCAGTTCTGATGCCCACCGTGGTGTGCCACATTCAGGAGAGAAGATCACATGGTTCTGGTAACATGGAAGGACCACACCAGGAGAAATGAGATCACCTAGCAGGAAGAGGAAGCTGATCAGAGGACAGATGCAGAGAGATGGGGGAGGGGAGCTTAAATTCATTCAACAAACATTTACAAGTTTCCAGGATCAACTTCAGAGCTGCAGAAGGGAGTCTTCCCCAGTGCCCTGGTGTGAGAGCATGCAAACATTCACTTGCTCTGGCCTAAGGGGATTATGCTAGAACAGAGGACCGAGTGGGGGGATGCTAGACTGAGCAGGAGGCGGGGCAAACAAGAAAGTGCTGAGCAAAGAAACCGGTAAAACTGATAGCCCAGTTTCAATAAGTATTGATTTTTAAATATGTAACAGTTTAGAACTAAAAGCCAAGGTAAATCTCAACATAGAAAGTGGTGGGATAAAGGGAAATGGATTAGAAGGATGCGAAGCTTCTTGTTTTGTGCACAGATAACCCGCAGTGATTAATTTTAGGCATTGAAAAAAAATACTAATTTTAAGGTAGTTATTAAAACCTTAGTGTTGAAATTGTATGTAATTTCCAAGGCATTTTAGAAAATAGGATGAAAAGGAAAATAAGAAAAATATTATTAAAAAGATAAAAGTTATACATTCAAAAGGAAAAAAAAGAAATAAGTTGAAAAAATATTTAAGGTGGCAGGCCTAAGACTAATGTGTCTGCACCGATAGTCACATAAATAAGTTCAGTGTTTTAGAAGACAAACTCTCAAACCAGATTAGAAACCTAACTAGATGCTGTGTAAGTGAGACATACCTAAATTATATTTTCATGGACAACCTGGAAATGATAGGATTTAAAAAACTCCAAACAATCATTTCTTAAATAAGATAGAAGTTTATTTCTTCCTCACTTGATTGTGCCTGCCACAGGGCTTTTGCTCCAGCCTTTTGTTTGGCTTTGAATATTTTTCTCCTGGATCTTGACCTCATGGGCCGGGGTTTGGTATGCACTACTCTTGACTTCGAGCTATGGGGTTTCACAAGTGTGTGCCGCTGTAGCTGGTGGGATATTGAACTAGAGGCAAGAGAGCCAAAACAACTACAGATGGAAATGTATCTGTAATAGACCAAAGGTCGTAGGGAGGGCACCCCTGAGGTAGATAATCACAGAGCTCACCCAGACTGACCGGGTGACACTGGAGACAGAGTATGGGATATGGGAAAGGAAGACTGGTGGGGAGGAACTTATGGGTGACATGGGAAGGAAAGAGAATGAAATCCGAAGCATTTCTTCAGCATGTACCAAGGGCCCACAACCGCTCAGTGTGCTGCAGTGTGTGTCCGTGTCTTGTCTAACGTAGATAACGTACAGGAGAAAAGATTTACTGTTTTGGCTCACCATTCCGGGGGCATCAGTCCATGGCCAGCCAGCTTGAAGGAACAAATATCACAGGGAAAAGGGGTGGTGGGGGGGTGAGCCACTCCACCCACAGTAGCCAGAAACAGAGAGCAGCTAGGGAGCCGAGACAGAGAGCCCAGCAGGACAGGATCGCCAGTCCAAGCCATGCCCCGGTGACCCAGCTCTTCCCACCAGCCCCCAGCTGCTCACAACTCAGTCAGCTACGAACTCATTAATGGGCTGACCCACTGGGTGGTTGGTGCCCCCAACATCTAATCGCCTTCCAAAAGCTCCACCTCTGAACACATGAGTCTTGGAGGGAACTTTCTTGACCTTAGCAGAGACATTCCTTAGAACTAAGGAGCCCCATGTATAATGCTGGGCTGGGGCTAAATAGGGTAAAAGTGACGATCTTAAAAACTAAAGGGAGCCGGAAAGGTGACGATATTACCAAGGCATTTTGGTGCTAAAGGATGCACAAAGAGGCAGGAAAATAGTGACTACTCTTGGCTTGATATCTTGTCTATTCTTAGTCCTTTACACCATATCGTCCACTGTATTCACTTCTTATCTGTGTTACTCGTGATGGAATAGCTTGCTATGCTCATCCCAAGCTGGGGAGGCTGAGTCTTAGCTACTAGTGCACAGTGTGAGCATGGTTGTATTTCAATATTGTATTTACAGCCAACCAGAAAGGGAAGACTTAAATAGATATCCCCACTCCTGATTCAGATCTTTTGTACAAGAAATCTCACTGCTCTCACAAACGTGCCTACTAAGACACATTACACCGTGATAAAGACACATTAGAAAGTATGTGAGCATTTTATTCATTGCCCCAAGATGGGCTTTTTGACAACAGCACAACAGGGATGGTGGTCGCTTCCCTTTGTGTACATACTGACTGCTGCTGTCTGTTGTTCTCGTTTGTCAGGTTGCCTCACAGCCCTCCGAAAACACTGCCTGTACTTAGTTCTTCTGGTGGAATATCAGCAGTTTCTGGGAGCAGGAGGAAAACTTTCCATCAGGTCTGCATAATGACCAAAACAGAGTGATTGAATTACTCAACTGAAGCTCTGTAGCTTGTAATGTGATGCACATTAGGTCCTGCTCATGGTGGGGGCAAAAAAAAAGAAGTAGAACCAAATCATTTTCATCTTTCTGTTTGCACTGTTTGTTCTTCTTTTGTCTTTTGTTTTTGTTCTTTGTTTTTTGTTTTCAAAGCTCAAGGTATATGCAAGAGGTTCCCTCCTCACATCTGTAATAACCAACAAGTGATGGGGGTGTAACTAACGCAGAAGTGCGCGAAAGCTTTGCATATAGATTAAGAGACTTACTACCCATACAGTTTTTGTTTGCTCACAACACTGCTGCCATCCCCTTGCTCGGCTGTAAGCATCACAGCGAAGCTGCTGCTGAGGAACACACAGAGCGGTGTGAAGGGCACAGGGTCCACAGACTTGTCAGTTTGCAGGTTTGGCTGACTCGGGGGCTGCTCTGCTTTGGACCTTTGATGCGTGAGTCCACACACGTTTGACTGGTGTAGGAAATGTGCCGGTGCAGGCTGAGGGATGTGAGACAAAACCAGATTAGGCTCACCGGCATGGTTAGATGGCGATGCTTGCTCCGGGCTAGGGAAGAAATCCCTGTGCTGCTCGAAAGATACTGAGGCTGAGTTCCTAACTCTGAATGCCTCTCCACCCTCCTGACACCAAACACCTAACACTTCATATCACTGACTCCATTTTGAGAAGATTCAAGCTAAGAACAGTGATAGCTGAAACATAGAGAGGAAATAATTTTTAAGGATTGCAATGTTATTTTATTTTTTTTGTGTGTTTTGTTTTGTTTTTTGAGACAGGGTCTCACCATGTAGCCCAGGCTGACTTTAAATTCACAGCAATCTTCCTGCCTCAGCCTCCTGAGTTCTGGGATTCCAAGCATGTGCCAGCATTCCCAGCTGGAGAGGACATTTTCAAAGGTCTTTTATCTCATTCAAAGCTAATGGTTGACACATGAAATTTTTTTAGGATTTTTGATAGCTAAATGAAGGAAAATAACTTTTAAATAAGTTCATATCTTAAACTTTTCATTTTAGCCTAGAATAAAAGCATATATACATTCATTTGTTTGATAAAATTTAATACTCATCAATTACAGAATGGAACATGATTGTTCACCATTGTCCGGCCCTATCGGTGACTTGTAGACACCAGCTGTTGTCATACCTTGGTACAGTACTCAACTGCTTTGAAACTCACTGAATTTCGCACTTGACACATTTCGATGCAAAAATTTTGCCCCGTCCTCATTGTTTGGTACTCAAACACAAGCTACAACTTGTCAGTGTTGATGGGTTGGCCACTACCTCTTCCAGCCAAAAAATAATCTGTTGATTCTTCATTATTTTTAATACTCGTTGCATCTCCTAGAACAAGTTAGTGACAAGAACCAAAGTATCACCGCCTACTGTAAAAGGGTGTTTGAGGCATAGCATGAGCACTTTTTTCCTGCAGATCATTCTTTCCCTTCATATTCAGCCGTCTTGTTGCAGCACGTATGATTTCTGCATCATTCACAATTTCATTTCCCACCGACATGTCACCCTTAATTTTCTGTTGTGTGCTATCTTCCCAACAAAATAAACCAAATGAGTGAAACCCTTGATTTATTCCAGGGCCAGCTATTAAGCAATGTCTCTTTTTTTCCCCCTTATGGTACATTTGGATTTTATGCAGTTGTTGTCCATTTGGAGCCAGTTTCCTCCAAGATACAAACACACTGAAATGGAAACTGTTCCACCCCAACTCTACCTTACTAATAATGACCATTACATTTGTGGCTCTTTCTTGTTCTTATTATTATTAATTTTTTTCCTTTTTTGTCTCTTTTAACTGTAGTCCTGGGGACTGAACCCAGGGCCTTCACGCTGAGCTACATCTCCAGTCCTTTTTTTATCTTTTACCTTGAGACAGGTTCTTTCTAAATTACCCAAGTAGGGCTCAAACTTTCAGTCCTCCTGCTTCAGCCTCCCAGAGCGCTAGGATTACAGACCTGTGTATGTTGGCGATTTCTGATAAATCTGCACTACTTACATTTTTAGTTTCAATTGTTTCCAGAGAGAAAGGCCGTTTTTCACTTATATTACTCTGTAAACATTTCCGAATTCCTCTCCTTTTGACTAGATCAAGGACATTTCATTTCCTGGGGGAAACATGGCATTCATATCCTCTGCAGGGTCCTCAAAATCAGGATATGAGGAGCACAGCTTTTTCAGTATTTTTCCCACATACTGTTTTCTTTAGAAAACATACAACTTTGTAAAAAAACAAATTCTTTGCTCAGAGTTCATCCATGCCCTGCTTTGTAAGCTATACTAAACTGGCAAAGACAAACAATTCATACTTTTAAATGCTCTAGGATGTGTTGGTTTGTAAGGAACCCAAAGTGATTATTTTTAAGCTCCGGCTGCAAGGCTATAGGCCGCTGCTGGAATGTTTCTTTGGATCTTGATTCATGCTTTGCTTTTTGTGCTATTTTTATAAGTAGTACCCTACCCTTCCCACCTATTTATCAATATTATAAAATTTTTCACCAATGAAATATTTCAATAACTGATTCAGTCACCCGTGGATTACTGAGGAGTAGTTGTTTGAGAGATAATTTCTCTCTTCTACTGACCAATACGTGAACATCATGATTTTCCCCCTACTACCAAGCCATCTATTGTTTAATGTAAAATACCTGCTACCACCAAACTTAAAAAATCAAACGGAAACTTTCCATTTCAGCCTAAGTCCCCACATGGCATATCACACTATCTTTCTTGCATGAGCTGAACCTAAGATTCATTGTCTTGTTTCTTGTTTGTTTGCTTAAAATAAAGCAAAAATATACCGGCACTTGTGCAGCAATCTAAAACAGACCTGTGGGGTTTGTGATAACCAGACTTGTGATATTTTTCCATATTAAATTTCTAGCTTAACAGAAACTTTAGCAACACGCCTTGATTGAACTTTTGTGAAGGGTTCAAGGTAGTTTTTACCGAAACAACTCTTCCTTGTGGTTTATCAGTATACATAACATTTAACAAAATTGTATAACTATGATGCCAGGAAACCTGGCATAAACAGAGTCAGGAACAGATGTGACTCTTGATAAGTGTATAACTCAAGTACTGGGAGCAAATGTACCTAAGTGTGAAGCAACTCAGTTCCAAGCACTCCCAGTGCAGTGAGCATGGGTCTACAGTGGTTACAATGGGATGAGTAGCTGATAGCTAAATGGCTCATGGTAACTAAACTCTGTTTCTGCAGATACAACACTATCCTGAAACTGAGCCATGTGGCCTCCATGGTGACATTTTAGGGCCTAAATTATGGTTTGGAAGTTTCGGGTCTAAGGTATGGTATCCAGGAAAACTCTAAAATGAAACATGTATCCTGGAGCTTAGCCAAGAGGGAGTTTTGCAAAGAGAAATGTGATAGAACTGGTGCACAGCTCAGTGGTGGACCCATAGCCTAGCATGCATGATGCTTTAGGTTCCATGCGCAGCACCACCAGCTAAAAAAATCAAACAGGGATACCACTTTACGCTACCACTTTCTGCATCTATGGAAATTTCTGGAAAGATTTATCAATTAACTTTCAGGGCCAATTACTCAAATGGCTTGGGATACTTTGAAAAGATTGTGAAAGACAAAAATTGAACTAAAATTTTAAAGAAATTTGATGAAGTAAAAGGGATTTTTACCACCATATCTCCTCCTGCATTTTTTCAATTGAAATAGACCAGAAAAATACACCACACTTCACAAATCAACCCAAAATTCTAAAGAAGTTAATCTGTTTACTCTTTAAAGCTAAATTCAAAGGAAGATGTTTCTGTATTTTAGTAAGAAAAACTCATGAATATTCTTTATCTAAAAGTCCACAGTTCCCCCAAAAACAGATCCTGAGAAAAGGATCCATATAGCTTACTGAAGAACTGGACCCAGGTTACTTTTTGGACATCCAAAGCCTGGTCCTTCTGGTACTTTCTGGAACATTCTGGCATATGCTCAGAAGAGACATTGCTGCGGAAGGGAGGAGGGAGATGTATATACCATCTTCCCCCTCATTGGCTGAAGGTTGAGCACAGAACAAACCCCACCCCCAAACTCTTATAGGCTCCCCCTCACCCCACCCAGCTCCTCAAAAGCAATGTCAAGGTAAGCAGCTCAGCACAAGATGGGCTGAGGGAATACAGCCAGGCAGGAATCGACAGTATCCGCTAATGTTATAAGTGGCTTCTCTTCAGCTTTCTCATATCTAATATGGAATCTATTTTTCCACTGGGCATCACAGACCCAACCATCTGTGAACACTGGCCCAAATCAGACTGTTTTCCAATAGAAAATACTAGAGACCTTGAGATACTCCCCCAAAATAAACAAATAAAAATTCTAGGCATGAAATTCTGAATTTAAAAAGTCATAACTAAGCTCATAGCTAACTGCTAGCTGAGTACAGAATTCCACTTTGGAAATAATTTTCTTTAAGTCTTTTGAAGGTGTTATTCCATTGTCTTCTAGCTTCTAAGGCTGCTGTTAAAAGGCAAAAGCCATTTGAGTCTCTACTTGTTTATTTTCTGTTGGTTTGAAGAATCTTTCCATTCTTTTATTTTGAAATTTTATCATGATGTACTTAGTATGGATTTTTTTGTCACATATGGCTGTCAACTTGACTGGGACACGGGGCATCCAGATGTTTGGCCAGACGTTACTCTAGGTGTTTCTCTGAGGCTGCATTTGGATGAGATTAACAATAAATTTGTAGACTATGAGTCAGCAGATCATTTTCCCTACAGTGAGTGGGTCTTGTCCTATCAATTGAAAGTCTGAATAGACCAAAAGGCTGAAGCTCTCCAAGGTAAAAGAAGACTCCTCCTGCCTGACTGCCTTCAAATTGGAGCTTCAGGTTTTCATGACCTTTGTCTCAAACCACATTATCAGCCCTTGTGGTTCTTAAATCTCCAGATTCAGACTGGAGTGAAGCCATTGGCTCTTGCAGGTCTCCAGCTTGCTGACTCTCCCTGAAGGTCCTGGTGCCTTTAGGCCTCCGTAGTCACAGAGGGAAGAAGGGAGAGGGGAGGGGGATAGAGACCCTTCCAGGGCCTTCGGAAAGGGGTTGTAGGAGTGGAGATGAGGTGGACATTTCACCCACTCAGCATTTAGAATTCACTTTCATCTCCCTTTTCAATTTAGCACCATCACCCCACCTCCACTCTGCCTGGAACCCCACAGATCTGAGTTCCTCTGCTTCACTCTCTCCAGAGAAATTGCCTCTCTTTTGGGAGGGTGGTAAGGCGGAGTCACCTGCGGGACACCGAGAGAGTTTGTTCAGCCACTCCTCTGCCCCTGCTGCCACCTCTCATTCAGAAGTCCTGGCTGCCTCTAGTGCCTGACCTTCCCCCTAATACTGGACCAGATTCCAGCTTCTGCGCTTTTCTATATTAATTACCACTTTCCCATCTATTTTTAGCCTCAAGGTTGGAATGACAACTCCTGCCTGCTCTTGTTCCCTCTGTCCGTGGTTATTCCTTAATAGTCACTGTAATGGAGCTGAGGAGGAACCTTTCTAAACATCCCAGAAATTCTGAGTTCCAAAACTCCATCCATCCACAAAGATGAGGAAGAATATCAGAGTCCGTGGCTTACAAACATGACCCTTCCCAGAGTTCACACTACTGTCCATGGACAAACCTTGGCTCTGGGTCCTTTGCTTGTCACACTGAGATCTCAAACAAGTCAGTCTAACCCTGTGTCCCAGTTTCCCCACACACCATGGAAAGCCAAAGTGAATAAAGCAACTCTTCTCCATGCAATGATGTCATCTAAGAATCCACTGGGAGGTCAATATCACTTAGAAATGAAAATATACTTGAATATTAAATTCCAAATTTCCTTCTTCTAAGACATATGTCTAAATCAATTGGCACTACCCTCCCCTACCCTCAAATTCAACAGAGACAACTAGAGCGGATGGAAGCATGAACAACATCAGGCCGATCTGGAGGTTTTGCCCAAGGTAATTCAGGGTGATCTCAAGGGACAATCTTGAGAACTGAAGCTCATAACATTAATAGCAGCTGGTGAGTTCATAATCAAATGGGAAAGGGCCTCACCAAGTAAAAACACGCTAATCTCCTGTATAGGCTACTTTGTCATGTTCTCAGTATTCCAGGAGAAAGACAAGCTGAGAAAGCAGGAGATGCATACACATCGAGTCCTTGTCAGCTGAACTTTATTTCCCTGCTCTCAGCTTCTTGTGGTGGGGGATATTTAATGTAGAATTTCCATTAGAATCTCGCTGTTTTCAGCAGCTTAGATAGTATGAGGTAGCTTAGATATTTTTATAATAAAATATTTTCTCTGGAAAATAAATCCCTTAAATGTAATTTTGTTTTAGCCTACAAAAAAGAAAGACATTCAATATTTCTGTAAAAATATAGTTCATCATTATTAAATTACCAGATTACATGCACAATTAAACTTATTTATTAAACAAGACATATGCCAACAACTTTGCAATAATCCTCTAAACCATAATAGCAGATTTTCAACTTTAATAACAACATCATGCAGCTAATACTCAAAGGACTAATTTTAAAAGTAAGGGCATTTGGTAATTGAAACTGAAATTATACAATTAAGCACTTGAGTAATTTAAACATGAACATAAGTGTCCTGACTCTATTGCTCTTGGCTTTTAGTCAAATTCACTAGTGCCAGTTAGACTTTATCACTCTAATTATTTCTGTTCTATATCAGATCTTGCTAAATAGAAATTGAGAATTATTTGAAGTACTTTTTTTTAATTCCTATGACTTCTCTGCTTCAGAAACACATGACTATTTCCTCTAATTAAGGCTTCACATAGACAATCAAGAATAACTCCATGATAATCAGGACTCCACAGAAATGCAAAAGGAGATAATTTTTTTTTCTGTGTGCCTATTCCCAGAAAGAGGCGCTGTGACAGTTCATCTTGATTGCCAACTTGATTGACTTGAAAGACTAGTAAAGCACCCATCTGAGTGCGCCCAGATAGATCACGGAGGCTCAATGTCGGGGGCTGTATCTGGCCCTCAGCACCCTCTTTTCTGGAACTCTCCTTGTTCTGCTTCCTGGACACCAGGGAGTAAGCAGCTTTGCTCCTTCTCGACACCCTTCCGCTGGGATGTTTCTGCTTTGGAGCCAGCGGATCATGGACTGAGCCCTCTGAAACCGTGAGCAAGAACAAACCCTCCCTCCTCTAAACTATGTACGTTGTGTGTTTGGTCCCAGTGTTTAAAAGTTGATAATGTGAGTGCATTAAAAGGTTTTGATAAAAGAAACAAGCTCTACTATTTCTGTTCAAATGGGTTGACCTTGTGCCTGCTATTGCCACCTCTTACCAGCCATGAAGAGATATTAAGTCTAGTGTTGAAGTTCAGAAGGGAAGAAAAGAGTGATGCTCAGCGGCTGGGAGTTTTGTAGCACTGGGAAGTCAGCGAAGAGCGGCACAAGGCAACGAGGCTCAGAGTGCAGAGGTCAGGAGGAATGAGAGTGAGAAGGAGTGAACTAGGAGAGACGGGACTGAGGCCAAGAGGTGCAGAGAGGAATGCGAGACAGGAGCAGAGGAGAGAATGTAAGGCTGCTGTGGTTTGGAAGTGTCCTCTGCAGCACACGCTAGAGGCTTGGCGCCACGCTGTGGTGCACCTGGAATGTAGTGGAACTTTAATGAATGTAGAAGAACTTTAAACCAGATCACTGGAGCTGCGCCCACGAAGGTGATGTGAAGGCTGCATTTCCCTTCTCTCTGTCTTCGCTTACCAGATACCATGAGGTGAACCTACCTCCTCTGCCTCATGTTCCCATCATGGCGTACTTTGTCACCACAAGCTCAAAGCAGTGGGGACAAGCAACCACTGGCTGGAACCTCTGAGACTGTGAGCCAAAGTAAACCTTTTCTCTTCATAAGCTGACCCTCTCAAGTATTTTGTCACAGTGGTAGAAAACTGACTAACAGACACCAACAAAAACATGCACAACTTCTGCTGTCTCCTGAGATCTGAATTGTTCTAAAGGGAGAGGCACATCAAAACCTTCAGGTAATGGGGGGGGGTCTCTTGCTGGAGATACAAAGGAGGAAAAAGAAGAGGGGGAAACTGCCAGATTCTGTCTTCAGACAGTCATGAGCAACCTTTTATACACTGGAATAATTTAAGAGATCTGAAAAAGCCTCCCGGGTTATTTTTCTAAAGTGCAAAATAAGAATAGCTGTATTGAGTCCCATGGGGAAGAAAGCACAAATTCAAGAAATTTTGATTGCTTGCTTTACTGAGGAGAAGAGTGTCAAAAGCTTCTACTCTACTTTTCAACCAAAAGCTCTACTTTCCAACCGCTAAATTCTAACATTTGTGCCCGCCTTAGAGATGAAGAAGTGAAGGCAGCTTCCTAATCTTGCATTTTGCAAGGAGCTTAGGAACCACATGGCATAGCCAAGGAGCTCGCTGCCAGCACTAAAGCTGTGTGTTGTCTCAACATCATTCCTGCATCTGTGTTAGGCAGTTCACATACATTATCTCAGTTAATCCTACCATGACACTGAAGATTGGTCCAGCACCCTGGCTGTGCCACTGGGTAAGAATGTGACAAAAGATGAAATATCTAATAGTCTTCGTGTAGTCTGTAAACACCTAATTGATCCTCCACACAGATAAATCACTAGCTTATTTCAGATACCCTGGTCTACTTAGCTTAGTAAATGAGCAACATCTGCTAAAATTACCATATAAACACATATAGTGCCGGGAAGTTATGTTTTATTTTTTAAAAATCCTTTGACCGTATAAGCACCATCAATGATTTCAGATTAAATAACAGAAGAGAACTGTTCAACCAAGGAAGGCTCCAAGCTCCTCAAATTTATCACTGAGCAAAATTGTAGAATCGTTCTCAGAGACACATTAGGAAACAAAAGTCCTCTATGATTAAACAGTCTTTCAAAAAATCCCTTCCACAATTAACACACTGCGACTTTTCCTGTGTTGCACTATGAAGGAAATTAAGATCTAAAAGCTTGGTCCTAGTTGTATTTAGAAGGGAAACTAGAGAGTTAATTTATTTTAAAAGCTTAGATCAAGATTCACCCAATTTGACATTCACTTCTTCATTCAAAGGTCACTAAAATGCATATGTCAGACATCCGCTGCTTTCTTTTAAGAATGCTGAATTTTAAACCCAATAAGTCTAAATACAGCTCTAATATAATCTACAAATGACCTTACTAAGTCTTTCTACATCCCATAAAAGTATACTAATTGTATCATTTTATTTAAGTTCCCAACTTGCTGTGATGTATTAGCATATTAAAATTAACTCTGCAGGCCCTAATCATTTCACCTTCTGAGCCAACTTACCAGGACAAATTTGATAAAATTATAGTACCCCCTTGTGGTGTTACCTTCATGCCCTACCAGGACATTTTTGTAATATTATATTTTTTAACTCTTCTTGCACTAAGACCAGTGAATACCTAACTAACCTTTTCTAAACTCTCATAAAATTGTGACAAAATTAAAGGAGATATCACTGGGTTGTGAGAACCAATGAGATAATGTGGCATTTCGCCGTCAAATAAGAACATTTGGAGATGTGTACTATTTTTAACAGAAGAAAACTCCTTTTATGAAATATTTTCTATATACTGATCTATATAGATAAATTACAGCACACAACTCTGAACTTACTCACTAGATTTTAATTTGCTTCTCCAGCAAATTCATGTTACTGAGCGGGTAATCTTGCTTTTGTAAAAGGTAAACAAATAAATTCTTCACAAATCAGGAATGAAAAAGAAAGTTGGTAAAATTTAAATGCAATGAGTCTTCCCTCATAATTCATGCAACTTTCTTCTAGAAGATTGAATTTAACTGTTTCTGACTTGCTTCCAAGATATTCTTTTATCTATTGTTTTATCATAATTTTTGTAGTAATTGTTTAGTAAAATGAGTAAGGTTTGGGGGAACATACTCAGGCACCAATCTTTTCCTGGCTTTGTTTTGTTTTCTTATACTGATTTTGTTCTTCCGCACTCAAAAAAAAAAAAGAAGAGAAAAAGCTCATAGTCCCAACTTTTGTTCTCAATAACTGATTTCCATCTCATTATAGAACGGGCTTTTGGCCAAAAAACAAGGAACTATTGAATAAAGAGAGGGTAAGTGAGGGTGTGAGCGAGTGTGTTAGTGAGTGTGAGTGTGTGTGTGTGTGTGTGTGTATGAGTGTGTGTGTGTGAGTGACTGTGTGTGAGCGAGTGTGTGAGTGTGTGAGTGAGTGTGTTTGTGAGTGAGTGAGTGAGTGGGACTATCCACAATACTTTGGAGAACGCTGAAATAATTCCACTTAGGTCAGAAGATCTCCCAAGACACTCTGTGATCTCAATGGAAAAAGTAAAATAAAAACAGGAAAAGATCTCACCTACAAGTTAATGTATTTAAAACCACTGCCAACAAAAATGGCAATTTCATATTCATAGAATACCCAAGTACTTTAGTAAGTAACTAGAGAATCAAATCAGTAAGCTTTTGAGATTAGTTCCACTCTGAGTTAAGCGGTGCTGCAGTTTATCTGTGGTTCAAGCCAGTAAGCAATTCTGATTTACAATAATAATATCAAGAAGCTTTGTTTCAATTTAATTCAGGTTCAACAAAATAACAGTTCTAGTTCAATTCCAGGAATGTGGAAACATATTTACTAGTTTCAGATTCACATTCCATCAGCTTCTTGATTATCATTTAACATAAAAAAGATTGAATTGCACTCGTTTAGTTATTCAGCCAACATTTTTTAACACCTTACTATGTTCCAGGGACTATCTTGAATGTTAGAATACAAAAATACATACAGCTTAATTTTTACCTGAAAAAAATATGACAGTCTAGGCAGGAAGCCCTGTAACGAATGAGAGAGAGAATCGTACATTATCCTAGGGTTTACAGTAAGAATTTCTAACAGGGAGACATCACTTGAATTTAGAAAAGTCCTCGATTAGCCCCTAGGGTTATGAGTGCACCAAAAGGCATCTTAAAATAAATTCTTATTAAAGGTGAAAGCAACAGGCCTTGTTTTCCTTCCCCTGGGTCCAGCTTTACTGTGCAGCTGCAGGAGCTGGTCAAGTCGTTCTCATAACAAAGAGCAGCAGCTGAGGCTCCTGGGGTACCTTCAGTTGTGCAAGAGAAAAGACACAACTGGCTGAGGGCCGAATGATGCTCAGCTTCAGGGAGCACCACATACACCTTGTCCTCCATGAGCAGCAGCCCCTAGGCTCTGCCACCCAGCAGCCCTGCCAAAGCCAGAGCACCCAGACATTGCCAAGAGGACAAGAACACCCAGAGTCAAAAAAAAAAAAGATCCAGGGAGAGGTCAGAAATGTCTAGAAGCCACTTCTGTAGCTGTTCATCTTGGGCTGTGATGTAATCCCTTTTCCCATCTCCCCTCTGAAACCAACTCTCCTCTTAATAATTTATATATGTGAGCTTGACTTTTCACTATTGGTTTTTGTTTCCATTTAGTGGGTGATGGTGCTGGTATCACTTGGGGTTTCAATGTGGTGACAAAGCAGAGCTGAACTTGGCATCCTCAAGGGACCTGGGGCGCAAACTGATCGCGATGGTGCTGGACCCAGAGGATAGAGGCAAAGTTGATATCTGAGTTACACAAAGTCCTAATTTAAAAAGTAATAAAAGCCAAAACAGAGGTGCTGAGAGATAACAGGAAAGGAACTACCTGCTTTGCCTCAGGGAGACAGAAATAACACCAGGAAAGTGACTTTCAGACTGAGTCTTAAAGGAGGAATAACAATTATCCAGAAAAAGAAAACGGGGAAGGGCACCCAGCAGAGAGGAGAGCATGAGCAGAGGACGTGTAGGAAAAGCCACACAGCCACGTGGGACGGGACAAGGCCACCCCTGCTCACCCCAGCCCAGCCGCAGCTCTCCCTGCACACCACCCACATGTTTATGGGAGCAGGTCCTGGGATAGCTGCTACCCAGCTTTCTACTTGAATAAAACTTCTTGAAATAGTATACTGCTAACTATAGTAGTTTGTACTGTTTGTCCTCGGTATGTCCTTCCCTCTTCTTTCATGACTCGCTGGAGAAAGCATGGCTTCATCGACTTTGGGCCTGGCCATCCAACATCAACTAGGCAATGTGGAAGGGACATCGTGCCACATCCCAGCTGAAGTCTTGGGGGGGTCATGTCTTCTTTCCTGTCTCTCTTGGCCCCTCTGCCTCCTGCCATGAAAACAGTATGTCCCACCTAGTGGCAGGTACCAGAGGAGGAAACGCCAGGTTCTGAGTTGAGTTGTGACCCCCTAAAACTTGTATGTTCAAGTCCTAACCCTGGTACCTCAGAATGTGACTGTACTTGGAGATAGGGCCATTAAAGAAGTGACTAAGTCAAATGGAGACCGTTTAATTGGTTCTAATCCAAACTGACTGG
Source organism: Dinomys branickii (assembly GCA_004027595.1). Classification (NCBI taxonomy): domain Eukaryota; kingdom Metazoa; phylum Chordata; class Mammalia; order Rodentia; family Dinomyidae; genus Dinomys; species Dinomys branickii. The sequence goes on from PVLD010011509.1 coordinate 35,024, forward strand.
TATCCATGCAAGAAAAAGAAATTCAAACACACATAGAGACACCAGGGATGTTTGTGAATAGGTCAAAATCCATGTGAGCAAGAAAATACCATCCACAAGCCAAGGACAGAAGACTTAAGGGTCAAAAAAAATAAAAAAACAGAAAAAGAAGAGGAAAACCTTTTCTTTTTCTGTAGGAATTCCAGGAAAATAGACTTCTGTTGTTTAAGCCATCCAGTTTGTGGTATTTTGTTAAAGAAACCTAGAAAACTAATATACATGTGGAAGAGACCTAAACCTAACACATAGCCTAAAAGCAGAGGCTTCTCAACCAAATCATAGATCTATGAACAAAAAATGTGTTTGTCATTACAAACCCCTGACATCTTAGACTTGCTTGTTACACAGCGATTATAGCAAAACCAGACTGATATGCTTTCACTTCTCAGCTTACAGCCATTCGCTCCTAAATACACCATGGAGTTGCTCTTACTAAAGAGCACCATGTGCTGCTAGTTAGAAACACTTAATAATAATCTAAATAAATAAGAATAGAGTGCAACAACCTTTTAAATATCAACCTTAGGTATGATTCCAATTTTACTTCTAGTTGGCCTTGGAGATCATGAGATATAAAACGCTACTGTACCCGCCCCAACCTATATCTTTCTTCTAGGTCTCTTGCCTGAACTCCCAAACCATACTTTCTCCTACCTGCCCAACATCCCAGGCTTTCCCAAGGAGACCCCGGATACAGCCAACATCATTTGAAACAACCATCAGAGAGACTATAACCACCATCACCCAAAGGAAAAAAGAGAATTTCATCCAAGTATTTTCAGGTCTCTATACCTTCATAAAGATAATATGTCTTCATGAGAAGCCAAAGACAAGCAAAAGTCACAAAAGTACTAACAGATTTTTGTTGAAATCTTTTCTACACAAATTTTCTAAATGTTTAATAGATATTAGCTCATTTAATCCTCATGGGTGTTCTACACGGTGGGTGCCACTATTCTCCCTATTTCATAGATGAGGGACATGGGCTTACTCAGCTAGGGTCATGTGACTTGAAAACAGGCCATCCAGAATCTTCACTCTTAGAAATGAAGCCTGCACAATTTCTTAACCTTATACCAAGCACAAGAATTACTATTCTTAATAATATTAATAGCTAACATTTTGGGAACCTGTCTTTCAAGAGAAATGCCATACACACTCTACCTTGCTGGATTCTTCATAAACTCTAGGATGTGAATCATAGTATGTCACAAGTCTACATATGAGGAAAGTACTGCCTAGAAGGGAGAGGGAGGAACTGTCCCGAAGTCACACAGAAGTAAGTGCCACCAAGACTCACATCCTGTCACTCTCCTATCACAGTCCATGACCTAAATGGACAACTGCAGCCTCAATAGATAGGCGCTAAACCATCTCTTGAGGAACTCTGCTGGTGTCTCCCCTCCAGTATGGTTCTAGTCCCTGTGAGGCCCCACTTTGGGGACTGAGATAGCCACACTCTCTGTAATGGTTGATACGTTGTATCAATTTGAGAAGTCTAGAAGTAACTAAATAACTCAGCATTTCTACATCCTAGGGTGTAGAGGACATGTCCTAGGGCAGCTGTTTGAGCTCCAGGATGTTGTGAGGGTTGACTCACTGTGTCCGCTTGAGAAGTTTAAAAGTTTAACTAAATGACTCAGCAGGGGGCCAGAATCCTCAATTTGTAAACATCCTGAGCCTGTGCAAGAGGAGGGCATGGAGATGGTGTGAGAGGTACAACCAGCCTAGGGCGGGTAGTTTGCATATACTGTAAGGGAAGAAAAGAGGCTTGCTTCCTCCCTTTCTGCTCTTGCTGCTTTTGCTGTCTTCCACTGATCAACAGTTGCCCCTCAGCCATGCCACCCTGCCTTGAAACCAGCTGATTATGGACTGAAACCTCCACAAACTGGGCTAAATACATCCCTCCTCCTTAACTTTGAGTGTTGGATATTTTGTCCCAGCAATGAAAGAAAAGTAACTAAGACACTCTCCACCATCTCTTGTCACCAGTTCTCTCTGTGTGGCTTTGTTCTGTCCTCTCTACAGTCAGCTTCCACTTACTTGTAGTTCTGCCCCACCACAATCTCAGCTTTCATCTGACTGGCCTGCCATGTTGCTGACTCAGGCCTCTACTCCACATGACCTTTTAGCTGGGCTTCCTGCACCCAACTGCCTACACTTCCTGTCTCTGAATCAGATTCCAGACAGAGACAATTGGGTGGATCTCTGGGCAGCCTATGGAACAGCTGGCTTTGAGGAGTGTTCATGTCCCAGGCACTAGATGGGAAGAAGCTGGGTTCACATTAGAAATGTTAGGTTACAAAAGAGAGAACCTAACTCGGGTGTAGTGGTGTGTGTCTATAACCACAGTAATCTGGGAGGAATGTAAGTTTGTGGCAAGAATCAGATCACCCCTAATTTCCAGGGCCCACAAAGATTGCACTGCATCCAATGGAGTGCAATAGAGGAAGAGGAAGGGGAGATGCTTATTACAGGAAATAAGAAGCAGGGACTTGAGAATCATCCTCCAAAGTGATACAGTGTGTACAGAACAGGAGATGCCAGCATATTCCACACAGACAACAAGGTAAGATGCAGGATGCTAGAGGGCATATTTGGAGAACACCAGTCTTGCATGGCGAGACAATGAAGCCCAGGGAGCAGAGAGGCATGGGAAGGACAGTGACTGGATATAAATTGGGGAACATAGGCTGAAGAACCTTGACTTGAACGTAGTTACAAATGAAAAAGACACCTATAATCATAACACGGAACTTCAAAGCCAATCTACTAATCACTGACGTTCAAAAGCACTAAGGAGCAATGTTGTGCCCAATAATTTGGTTTTAATAATAGACTTGAAGTCAACGAGGAAGACCCTTGAAAGACCACATCCCTGCCTTCAAAAACACCACCCCTAACACTCAGGAGGAAAGAAACAGAGCAGCCAAGGTAAAAGTAATAGGTTAGCAATGCCTTTTTCTAACCAAGACCAATGCCCTTGTTTGCCAAAAATGTCTCTCAAATAACTTTACCAATCCCACATGTGACCTGACCCCAAATAATGGTCTCCCTCTCTACACTCCCTTGCACAAGTAACAATAAAAATGTTGTACCCATCAGCCAGCACATTTAATTCAGCAGCAGCACATGAATCTGCCTCTCATTTTCCTACCACTTTCCTGAAATTCCAGAGGAAGGGGCTATTGTTAAACAGGAGCAAGCATTATTCTCACAGTGGTGCACATTAATAATAATTCAGCTTGGTGTCAGGGAAGCCTGTAGGCTCTTAGCTGAATTTATTTGAAAAATAAAGTTTTTTTTTTTCCCCTGAAGATCTTTACTTAAGTCAGCATGGAACTCTTGTAAAGATAACTACCAATAAGTCACAACTACCCAAGGAGCGGTCCTGTTATTTTTTTTAATTCACCACTCACCATGACAACATAATAAACACACCTTTAAAGGCTCATGCATGCCCAACTATTGAAAATGTCATAGTCTCTCCTTCATGGCGCTCCCACGCATAAACTTCAACTCCTTTTTTATTTTTAATTCTCTGAAATTCTAGTTAAACATCAATTTTCAACTGCAAGGTGCTACTAACAATTTTGAGACAAGTTAGTGAAACAAGCCTTCTTTTGTAATCCACCAGTAATTAGTCAGCTTTATGTTAATTTTTTAAAAAATAGCAAAGCATCAAGTCAATAGGGTTTTGACATCTGTTTTTTCAGTTTTTTGTTTGGAGGACACAGATGTTCCTGTGCCCTTTCATAAATGCCTAATAGGAAAGATACAAGACTAATAGGAAACACAGATTTATGCAACTTGGTCAACGGTTGGCTCCAGTTAACAGCTGGTCTTTAAACTATCCAACATAAAAGCATACATTTGAAGGGGGAAAAATTGACCCCAAAACTGCTTCATAAAATAAAGTATTTCATTTTTCAAAGCTATGGGATTATTTGAAAGGTTATAGTACTAAAAAGCCCCAAGAGTTCTGTTGTGTTTTTTTTTTTGAAGAAAGAAAGTTAAAAGTTTCCACCTTAAATATCAGAGACTAGAGATTTTACAATATAATAAGTGTCAAAAATAAAATGTAATTCCTTCCAAAGTCATATAAAAAAGTAAACCTCGGTAAAGGAATTTTTCTTTCCAACTGTGAAGTATGAACCTAAAATCTCAGCAAACAGTTAGGACGTTCTTTTCTGCAACAGTGTCCAGATGGCCAAATTAGCCCCAACTTCAGCCTCCCATGAGCCTCAAGTGGTAGCAATGCTCCCCTCTGCTTCCCAACAGCTAATTTCTCCTTTTGGTCAAGGAAAGACTGTAAGAAACACACATGAAACATATCGTCAAGCTTCTCACCATCCAAGCTGGGCATGGTGATTCACACCTGGAGTCCCAGCTTCTTGGGAGGCTGAAGCAGAAGGGTCACTTGAGCTCAGGGGTTCAAGACCAGCCCGTGCAACATAGCAAGCGCTCAACTTTCTACTAGCTGCCAGACCGATGCAGTCCCTTCCCAAAATACATGAAAGTCCTTTATTCAAACAATTATTTTGTTTTTCCTCCTCTGTCCCATACTTTCTATAGCAATGGATTTCTTTTAAATGCAGAGATGGACATGGAGAATAACTTTGCTCTGAGAAATGCTAGGTGGGTCCTAGAAGAATGACTAATGGTCAGTACACTCAGAGAATAAAAACCCAGCCTGGCTAGGAGCTCCTTACTGGGGTTCATCACTGTGAAGCCTGCCAAGTCCTCACATACCAGGGGTGGTTTGCTTTCTCTCCAGCAGGGATAATGGGCTTTTCAGCACTTTTGCCAAATTACTGACAGAAGGACCTATTTCCCTTTCCTGTGAAAAGAAACCGGTAGTGACAGAAGTAGGAGAATAACTTTAGCCACTAAATTATACATTGCAAAGGATGGATGGATAAATGAAACTCCCCCATAATACCATTCCAAATTCTTTCCCAGCTAAAAGTTTGTAAGAATAGCTAAAAAGTCACAAAAGTACCTGACCTGAATTTTTTTCTTTCCCGGGTTTTTCATGGCCTCTGCCTTATTACTATCTTTTGAACATATTTTTTTTTATTAATACATCAGTAAGGAGCAGGGTAAATTATTGTGGAACTGGGAAATATCAAGAGATTTTACTTGGGCGCTCTTATCGTTTCCTGAGACTAAATTAAGCACATAACTTGCTCTATTAGGAAGAACGTTCCCAATTTAACATTTGTGTTCATTGTCCTCTAAGCACAAACACTACCATTGTCTCTGGTTCCAAATCACTGACATCTTTCCCAGTAATCTTTGCGCCTGACACACCGCCACGCACAGGTGGGTGCCTAATAAATACCACTGGATGACGGATGTGCTCAATTACAAAATATTCAAAAATGCTCCATTTTTCCATCTCCAAACAGCAAAACTGTTGTAGCCTTTCATGTCCAGTTCAGCTCAGTGCCTGACTCATTCATTTCAAAAACCCACAAATGAGTAATCAAAGCTCAGAAACAACTAAAAAGCACCTGTGTATCACACCTGCCTGCCTAGAACACAAAATTAAAATCAAATACAAAGAGAACTGGAAAAAAAAAGCAGCCTGAAACTGGTTTTGCTTTTCAGCATCAAAATTCAGATGGGACATTCTTTGCTGTAACAAGAAAATTGAGATTCAAAATCCAAAAACATTATGATTTCTTTTACTAAACAAAAGGAAAGCAAAAAATAAAAATTCACATTATTTAACATTCTCATCCACTCTTTTCCAAAATGAAAGTGCACAACACACACACACACACACACACACACACACACACACACACAATTACTCAAAGTAAGCCAGGAATTCATACTATAAATGTGTTGGCAGCTAACTCCTGTGTATTGGAGATAAACACTATTCACAACCAGGTGTTCCAGATGGACCAGCAATGTTTCACGTTAACAATTTATCGCTGAGGTGGTGCCAGCTGCCACCAGAGAAGCTTGGTGTGCCTAGGTTTAGAGACCAGGGCATAGAGAATGTGTCTTGCTTTAGAACAAAAGAATTTCGTTTTATCACTAGCCTTTACCGCTGGAGAAAATGGCTTCTGGTGTGTGGAACTCCGTGATAAATGTCCCCCCTCTAGTTCTTTATTGCCTCTGTAAATCACAGGACTGACAGCAGTTAATAAGAAAAGCTTTTGAGTGGTTTTGAAGTTTTGCTTTGTACAAATAAAGTCTCATATTAAAGATTTTGCTAGTCTTCAAGGTGTAGAAAAAGCAGCACGCACAGACCTTCCATACTTTTAACTGTTTGTCTCCTTTTTCCAATTTTCAAAGCAGGAAAGAAGGAACCTTTCCCATATGCACACTGGAAAAGCAAAATCGGATCATAGTTTAAGCAGCGTTGTATGCACAGTGTCACAGCTTCTATTGAAATTACCATCTCTTCTGGTTTTTGTAATCTGGATATTCAGATAAATACCAGAAGAGATATATGGTGGAAAGAAAGCTGTTACAGTAGGTTTATTATTACTTTTTTGACCATAATTGTGTGCTTTACCTCGTTTAGCCAAAGAAAACTTTGGTTCAGCATCAAGAACAAGAACTTTAAATTCCTTGAAATTGATCGGCTGCCAGTTCAATCCTAGGTCCTGGGACCCTAAAATTCTGAAATCATGTTTCAGAGTATAACTGACATAGCTCCACGGCACAGTGCCTGCCTGGCAAGCGCAAGGTGCTGAGTTCGATTCCCCGTACCAAAAAAAGTAAAAGGTCTAACAATATGATAGCAACCTTCACCGAGGAGCTCCGAATACTTTGCCACAACAGCCATACTAAAATCCTCAAGGCGAACTTTGGTATTTGTAATTTCTTGGAGACAAAGCCAAGGCTCAAAAAGCAAGGAAGATCTTTTCTTGATCATGGCTAAATCCTCCAAAAGCCAACAATGAGACTCCGTCTACCTTCCTTCTCATAAGATCCCACTTATTTTACAATCCAGAAAAAAACTAAAAACTGTCAGTGCACTTTCCTGACCAGATCTCCATAGCAGAGTCAAGAATGGTTAGGAACCCATGCATATTGGCTGAATAGCTGTCTGTACACCAGAAATCGGCCAGCAAGCTGAGGCTTAACTTCATTTTGTCCCAAGCAACAAGAGCATTGAAAAATCAGACTTTCAGATGACCTACTTGTAGCCAAGTCTGCTCCTTGGTAGGAATAATGTCAAAGGGGCAAGACATTAGCTAACACTAACAAAGCTTTCTAAGTGCACGTTTCGTAGTGGTATATATCCAAGACCCTGCTTAAACATTAGGATTTCATTAAGTGACATTTTACTGAAATTAGAATTAATATTTCAGTGGTTTTGTTTCCTTTCCATGGTTTGCTTTATCCTAGTCTAACTGTGACCAGTTCTTTCGAAATCAGATTTGCTTAGCCCAAAGCCTCAAAATGTGGACAAGAACGAATGGGATTCTCCTAGGTCCCCCTTAGCGTCACCTGAGGCCACTAGCAAAGCTTCAGTAGCTGAAATTCAGGGTCAGTTCTTGAACCACGGCAGGAGAACTATAGGAGGAAGATTGTCTCTCCCCACCATCTCCCTCCCTCCAGAGATTATTCCCAGAGGGCGCAAACTCAACATGTGCTATAACTTTTGGTATGGCATTACTCCAGCAGGGAAACCCAGGCTCTACCTGGCTTATCAGGATACATTTCTTTGACTCTCTGATTGAGTTCACTCATGGAAATTTGGCCACAGTCCCTAAAGGTAAAGTATATATGCTGGAAAAGTCAGGTCTGTCCAAATGTCATACAAACACGGTCAAGTAAGAGTCCAGGAGACCATCCCTGTGGCCAGATAGCACACTTGACACCCAAGAAACTGATAAGGTTAAGCAGGCACCAGATGATGGAGAGAGAGATGCTGAATCCATGGGTTTCATCCAATTTCCTGGGGTTTAAAACAGTAAGACCTACATCCAAAGGGCCAGAAATTCTAGCATTGGACAGAGCTGGGTGCAAATCTAAATTCAGCCACTTTCTGGCCTTGTTACCTTGTAAATAATTTCATATATCTGAGTCCCTTTAAACCTATTTTATAGGGTTGGTATATGATAAGACTTTCAAGTGCCCTGTAAAACTGGAGGCCAGTGAATCCCTCCTTTGTTCAGTACACATGAGCCAGGAAGGGTGCTTCACACGCATCATTTCATGAAGTCCTTATCGTGATTGTATGGCTGGCCATTACATATAGCAGATGCAGTCAAGGGGGCATTTTTTAAAAGGTCCCAATACAGTAGCATCAGGGTAGAAAGAAGAGAAGGGCCATGGGATGTGGCCGGAGGAAAGGTGTGACCCCGCAGTCACTGTTCCCACAGGGGGACCCAAAAGTGGCTCTGAAGGTTGGCACTGAGCATCTGTCAAGACGAGACCACCACGTACAAGTCAGGATAGGACCCCCCCGAAGAAAGACTTCCCTGTCCTTTGCCCTCCTTCCTCCTCCAAGCCTGAACCCTGGGGTGGGGTGGGCAGGGAGAAGAAACGGAAAGCCGTCTGTCCCCACCGCTGAGGACAGGCTCCTCGGCTTGGGGCAACACCCAACTAGGGAAAAGACTAGCTTCTATCTGAATAGACACTGGAATATTACACTAGCTGGCCATTTGTGTTCCTGATGTTAGATTGTTCTTATGGTTATCAGTAGCCACAGCACATTTGCAAAAGTCTAAGAGTGGCTGGAAAAGAAATGAGTGGGTTTGACAAAAAGGGAGAAAACCCTCTGCACCTGCTGGAGTTCTGCTACTTCTGCCTACCAATACCTGTAATTATAAAATGTCCCCACCCAGCAAGCCTGGGAAACCAGAAAACGAAGAGGAAGAAGAGCACGGTTGCCACTTGAATGAACAAGCAAGTTTAAAATTAGGAGCCAGGCGTGGTTGCAGTCTGGGAGGCTGAAGCAGAAGGATGACGAATTCAAGCCTGGCCAGGGCAACTTAGTGAGACCCTATCTCAAAATAAAACATAAAAAGAGGCTAGAGATGTAGCTCGGTGTGAGAGCCCTGGGTTCAATCTCCAGTACAAGAAAAAGAAAAGAAAGAAAGATAGACAGAAGGAGACAGACAGATGAAAGAGAGAGGAAGAGAGAAAGCTGCTGCTAAATGTAAAGATGAACATTCTGTGCGACACAGAACTCTATACGCAGGAAAACTGTAAATGGATCTCCAGAGCCAGATATGTCACGCTACCCTAATGCACTGGGATTGGTCACTTGATCTGGATATACTGGGCGAAAAAAGAAAGGCCTATAAAGCTCAACATGAAGCAGGAGATATAATTTAAATAAATCAGATGACTTCCTCGTTTATTCTAATTACGTTGACAGTCACTTAGGTTATCTGGGACTCTGCTTGCTCTCCACAAAAAAAAAAAGCTTTCCATATCATCTGAATACACCAGATACAACTCATTCCTTCACTCATCTTGCCTGGATGCAACCAAAGAACAAAAGACAGCGAGCCACACATTTGTGTGCTTTGCAAGTGTGTATAAGAATAGCAAATGATAGACCCCCAGGGCTTCAGAGCTATTGGTAACACCCAGTATCTCAAGCAGGAGGCAAACGCATTTATTTCGTTGTTGCTGCACATACGCGTCGCAGTACGTTAGACGTTGTAATTAAAATGGACAAAAAAGGAAAACAGAGGACAGCAGACCTTTGTTTTGTTAAAGATCACTCGCAAAATATGCCTTTGCGTTGCCCCTCACCGAGTGTCCAAGATCTGTTTCAAATGATGCCTCCCTGAATCCTCCCCTGACATGTCCCTTCCCCGCGGCTCCTGTTTATGCAGCCACAGCTCCTGGTCCCTATGCCAGCCCTTCCGTGGGACACGCACTGGACACGCACTGGGTGAGAGCCAGGTGTCACCTTGGTTTTCTTTATTTATGCAACACCTGCCAGAGCGTCGAGGACTTCATCAATATGTACTCAAGACCGCTTGTATTATTTCTATGATAACACACTTACCTAATTTACGAAAGCAAAGTCATCACTCTGGTGGCAACTGAATCTGGTTTTCAACCTCAACTAGATTCATTCTCTCCAGGTACTTCTAACCTGACCAACATCCTGGGCACGGTGCCTACCACCATTTTAACTGGTTTCCTTCCTTGCCAGTGAGTCACTACCACAACTGAAGTATGAGCTCATTTGAAGGAATGGAAAAGCTCTCCCTAAGAACATTTAATAGACCTATGCATAATTATTAATTTCCTCTTGAAGCTAACATTTGCTAAAAGGAAGGATTCTATTAATGATCAAAACACTTGACTTTCTGGACCTATTCCATTTAATGAGGAAAACTCAGTTCTCTGTTCCTGGGTTACTGCCAGGTGGTCTTTTACCGGGAATCATTCTAAACTTCTAATCACAGTTCAACAACCACCTGCCAAACCATATCCAGGTATTGATAGCTGCCGCTCGACAGTTCAGTTACACCAGATATCAGTGCAATCAAGTCATTAGCGAGTTTGCATTGCTCGTTAGCGTTCACTCCCCACTTCTGCCCCTCTTTGATTAAGCAGTATATGGACCATATTCCCTGTCTGTCTACAGGCTGATCAGCTCAGTAATACCATTAATATAAAATCAAATGAGCAGAAGAAGGAAGCAGTTCTTTAAAAAAAAAAAAAAACCTGTGAGTGTCTTGGTTCCCTCTTATGCAGAATATCAATATACTATAATCTAGCAAGAAAAGCAAATGAAATTACAAAATTGCTTAGAGAATCATTTTAACCTAAAGTTATAAGAGGTCATTAAAAAAGCCCTGTAATAGCCCTGGGATAGCACTTTTTGCCATCACTCTTCCACCTTCCTCACTAACAAGGATTTTAAATCTTCCTTGCTGATGTAAAATACACACACACATGCCCAGGGAGGGTAGGTGCCGCACGCCAAATCTGAATGCGAGAGGTCAGCTTAACTTACTGGTATGCTGGCCCACTGCTCCGAATTTTACATCCCTTCTGTCCTTCAGTTATTGCCTGACATGATTTAACAACTGTAATTCCTTATTTAACGATGTCAAAGGTTTTTAGGAAATTGACTGTATTTCACCAACGATATATTTCTTCTTGATTACGGAGTGGTTAAAATGATTTTAAACCAAGACAGCAAAATAAAGCAGTAATAAAATCAATAAAAGGTGCTTAAAACATTCCTTCTATTAGGTAATGGCATTTAAAATATCCGTAGCTTGTAATGGCACTTAGGATATGCCCAAAAATCAATGAGCTAAATTACTTATTGAACTAGTTAATTTGAACATTGAGTTTTTTATGTATATTGATAAAATGGGCTACAGAAGAGTCCCGGCAAGTAGCAATCACACGTTCATGGTCAGATGTCTCCCTCTGCTGGAAAAACAAATGAAACAATTCCTTCCAGTGACAGAACAAAAAGATTTTTTAAAATAAAGAAAGAAAAGAAAAAAATTGAAAGATGTAAGCTCAAAAAGTCCACAAAAAGCTTCTAAATCTTAAACATCTCCTGAAATTCCTGGTAATAATACAAAAATTATAAAGGGTTAAAAAGAGGCCCCTTTTGTAAAATGGTCATTACTGTGGAATACGGTATCTTACACTCCACATCAAATGGCAGGTGAGAACCAACATTTAATTATTTTAAAACTCTCTTCCTAATTTTCCAAACACTATCCTAGGGTTCTAGTTATATCAGAAATAAGATTTTAAAAGCCTTCAATCCTTTCCCTTTGATGTCTGGAGGAAAGAGTTTGAACTTTAAAGGAGAAAATATAAATCCATGCTCAAGGAACAGTCTACCTTCTTAGTGGTTTAATTTCATCAAAATCAAGTTTGAACTATCTGTGTAAAGGAAGGTTTTTGAGCAGTCAAGGGATGAATCCACTAAACAGCTGCACATCCCTCTACCTGGGTGAGGTGGTGGAAGAGTTTCCAAAGTTATTACCATTTTTCCAAGCATCTACTATTTAAAATGCTAAGTACTTTGTTGAAAAGACTCTTCACTGCTTTTCAATTTCTCCCCCTGCCAGTTCAGCCCTAAGCAGATGTTGGAGTTCTGAAGAGCTTGCCTCAGGACTTTTAACTCTAGCTACAAAGAAGAGCTTCAGAAATTATGATAAAAGGTGTTAAGAGAGAAATGAAGGTGAAGAGGTCACCTGACACCAACCTAAAATTGTGAGCAGTACCGAGTTAAAAATTACGGATCCCCAAAGGGTGCCGATTTCATTTGTGAGAGCATTCATTAATCCATCTGTTTTCCTACTCACATCCCCGCACATTTCTTTTGTATTCAGAACAATAGATACATATATAAAAGCACATGCACTGGCAAGAGAAATTCTTAATCGAGAGGATTTGCTCATGCTCATGAGCTGTGTGTGTGTGTGTGTATGTGTGTGTGTGTGTGTGTGTGTGTGCCTGCGCGCGTGTGAGTGTGCGTGCGCACGCGCGCTCAACAGGGGCCACATAAGAAACTGCAGAGAATATTGTGCTTTTTTTGCATTCTGAAAGATCATTAACCAACCCTTTGTGATCTGTAACACGCTCCCCAATGACACAGTACGGTTATTAAACGTCTGGTCCCGATGCTAAAATGATGGCTAAGGTGCATCTTGGCCTTCACACATAGCCTGCTGCCATCCAGAGACATGTCATGTGAGCTTCACTATGATGAGTATGGTAATAGAAACATGCACAAAGTGCGCGGAGGACCCAGCTCCCTGGGGAAGCTGCCACGGAAGAGAGGACTTTGCTGGGACCTAGGAAGTTCTGCAGATGTGAAGGGTCAGCGAATGGGCCCAGAGCAAGTCCATAAGCCGCAATGGCTGAGTCTCAGGGGGGCGCAGCAGAGGGTGGGAGACAAAGGACGTGAGGACGGAGGAGTGGGCTGAGGCCAAGTCGGGAAGCATATGAGTCTTGGCTATCTTCTTAAAATTCAGATGTTATCCTGTAGCTCCTGGGAAGGTTCTGATGGACTTTAAGGAAGTAACACAGCGGCATTTCACTTTAGGGGGCAAAAATGCCAACTATAGGGAAGACGGCTGGGGGCGGGTAAGAGGCTCTGTGAAGCTACGGAAAACTCTATCAAAACTGGAGTCACTTCGGTCAGAGACATCACCGCAAGACAGCACGGCCGCCTGACAGGCTGCCCTGACTAACTCGGAACTGGAGGCGGCCGTTAACCACAAGGTTTTTCGGGTTGGCCGCCTTCTGCGCTACTGGGAAATGAACCCAGGGCCTTTGCACAGAACTACATGTCTACCGTGCCTTTGGAGCCCTAAGGTGACCCTGAACTTGTGATCCTCCTCCCCCAGCCTCCCAGAGTGCTGAAGTTACAGGAGGTGCGGCCACCCCAGCCTAAGCACGAGCCGGCCGAGCCGCTGTGGAACTCGTGGGCTCTGGGGCTTAGCCGCACCCGTCGCTGCAGGTCTTTTTATCTTTAAACCCAGTGTGGACCTTTTGTTCTCTCTTCAGAATACGATGTGGTTGAGCCTACCTAAGTCTGTGTCTCCTGAACTGTGACTTCTCTGGCCCTAGGTAAAGCAGTTTTGTGCTTTACAGCCCCAAATCGATCATCAATTGACAGAACCTGCAATGCTCTTGATGAGAGTAGATCCAAGGCACAGCAGATAACCACGGTGATGAGGGAAAGCAGCAGAAGTTTAGAAGAGAGGAGAGGGTGTCAGAGATAATAAACCACCCCAAACTCACGCTAACTCCCAACTCTCATCTGAATTCCACATCAAAAAGATGAAAATTTCGTGTCATACGAGTAATATAATTCTTTTTAGAGACTACCCTTTCCTGTTCTTTGTCTTTTGTTTGTTTTTGGAAACACAGCCTCGCTATATACTCTAAGCTGGGCTTAAACTCACAACGACCCTCCTGACTCAGCTTCCCAAGTGCTGGGATTACAGGCATGCCCCACCATACCTGGTGCCCACCCTTGTTCTTGTATACAGCAAAAAGCATTGCTATATGTTTTTTCCTTTCTTTTTTCTTTCTTTTTTGGTTTTGTTTTCTTTTGCTTTTTGTTTTTGGAGACAAGTTCTCACTATGTAGTTGAGGCTGGCCTCGAGTTCCCAGGCTGACCTTGAACTCATGGTAACTGTCCTGCCTCAGCCTCCTGTGCACTGGGGTTATAGGCATGTGCCACCATGCCCAAGTTACTGCTGTATTTTTTTCTAGCTTTATTGACGTGTAATTGACAAATACTGTGTAGGCTTAAAGTGTGTGATGTATATGTTTTGACATATACATTTTACAATCAGATATTAATATATTCATTACCTTACACAGTTTCTGTGTCTGGTAAGAACATGTAAGACCTGATTTCTTAGTAGACTTCCAGTATACAACACCGTATTGTTAGCTACATTCTTAACACATGAAGTACCCTGAGTTCAGTGCGACTTGACTTATATAAAATCCTTCTCAACAGTTTTTCTACTTGTACTAAAATGCTGCTTAAGTGTATACTCCAGCCAGATCAGCTGTGTATCCCTGGACATCAAAACAAAAACTAGCTGACGAGGCTGTGGGAAAAGGAACACACTTCTCTGCAGTTGGGAGTGTGGACAGGTGCAGCCACTGTGGAAATCAGTGTGAAGATTCCTCAAAAAACTAGGATTAGAGGTCCCATTTGACCCAGCTATTCCCCTTCTGGGTATTTTTCCAGAAGAATTGCAAACATCATACCACAGCGATATATGTGTACCCATGTTTATAGCAGCACAGTTTGTAATAGCTGAATCTTGGAAACAACCCAAATGCCCATCAACTGAGGAATGGATAAAAAAGACGTGGTATTTTATACAATGGAACACTACTCAGCTATAAAGAAAGATAAACTCGAGGCTTTTATAGGTAAATAGGTGCAACTAGAGACCATTCTCATAAATGAAATAAATCAGACCTGCTGTGTAAACACTGTATTTCCTCCCTAGTGTAAGAAACTGAAAGAGTAAATAAGATCCAAAAGGTACAACAGATACTGTGAAAGAGAAATAAACTGCTCAAAAGGAAAGAACAACTGGGATGGGGGAAAGGAGGAAAAAAAGAAAGAAGGAAATATATATATATATATATACATACAAGATAGCTTCGATAATTGTACTACTAATTTCTTTTGGTTTATTGAAAGAAACAGTTAATACCTAATTGATCAATTTTGCGTACCTATATCTGGTAATCTGACCGACTACATTAAAGATAACAATATGCAATATAACAACCATTGTTAATTTCTCATCATCTTGTTTTGAAATTCTGTATCATTTTTATTGGTTTTTTAAATTCTCTTTAAAATATAAATAAATAAATACTAGCTGAGCCAGGCGTGGTGGCACATGCCTGTAATCCCAGCACTTGGAAGGCTGAGGCAGGAGGATTGCCATGAGTTCAAAGCCAGCCAGGGCTACAAAGTGAATTTAAGGCCAATCTGAACTACAGAAGGAGACCTCGTCTCCAGAAAGAAAAAAACTAGCTGCCAGATTTGCGATTAATATTATGGTTGATTTTTGGTTTTCATCCAATGGCTGTTATTTAACATGGTTGTCTCAGGGTTTCAAATTAACAGTAAATGTTTCCTTGATGTACTGTCTTTAAAAAAAAAAGAAAGAAAAAAAATCTGCCTTTAAAAAAGAGCTTCCCCTGCCAGGTATAGTGGTGCACACCTAGAATCCCAGCACTTGGAGGGCTGAAGCAGGAAGATTGTGAGTTTGAGGCCAGCCTAAACTCCATAATGAAGCCTTGTCTCAAAAACACAAAAATATTTAAAGTTTTTAAAAATAAAAGCTTTATTTGTTTTCAGATCTTATGCCAAATCCTTAGAGCTATATCTAAAAGTCAGGTAGGGCCAGGGATGTAGCTCAGTGGCACAGTGCCTCCCCAGCAAGTGCAAAGTCATGCATTCGATTCCCGGTACTAAAAAACGAAATAAATAAATAAAAGTCAGGTAAAACTGAGAAAAATTTAAAAATGTCTCATTTTACAAAACCATGGAAAATGGCTCTGAAAAGAACCAGAAAGGCAACCAAAAAAGAATTGGCCTCAAGACACTTTTATTGTACTTTAATTATTTTAGCTTATTAGTATGTGTGTAGTACATGATGCTTACAGTCTTTGAATGGAGTTGGGAGGCTGAGGCAGGAGGATTTCTGTGAGTTTGAGGCCAGTCTGGGCTACATAGCGAGACCCTCCTTCAAAAAAAAAGACATTTCAAACCTTAAAGAGACTAAATTATGAGCCAGAGTTTAGCTCAGGGGTACAGCGTTTGCCTAAGGTGCATGAGGCCCTGAGTTGCACTCCCAGAAGCCTACTCAAAAAGGGGAAAAATTGCTTATTTATGTTAATTTAGTGAATTATTTTTATTAAAGCTGCAAGCACGTATAAGGAAAGGAAGAGGCAAATTCAGAATAAAGGTCTAATGAGGTGAAGCCAAAGTGCCTCCCCAGGCTGACTCTGGCCTCCTGGGTTTTCTTTTTAGAGTCACCTGTTACAAGTGCTCCCGTTCCAATCTTAAAGTGTCTTGTTTTAATCACAGCAGCCTCTAACACTGATCCGACAAGAAAATGAACTCCTCACATGGGAGATTTCCTGCAGGCTCAGCCCCACAGTCTCTCTGGCTGCGTCCAAGAGCAGTGAACCGCGCTCCGCAGCAACCGCCACCCAGGCCCTCGGAGCACAATGGAAAATGATTTTCTAACATATTTGTACCATGCCAGGGTTCCTGCGGAGAGTTCTATTTCCTGGATATGAACTAGAAATTGCTGTAATTTTTCAGTTCTTTTAATTTGCAGTTAAATGAAATACGACAACGACAAGAGGAAAAACAGCCATGTCAGTATCCAAGGCCACTGCGACGCGCCAGCTCTTGAGTCAAGCTCAAGAAGGCAAAGCTCGTGGAACAACCCGAGTCTCCACAACAGCCAGCAGCTGGGAAGAGGAAAATAATCATAAATACATTTTTGAGAGAAAGGAATTGTAAAAACAACAATTTCATAATCTAAAAACTACCTGAGGCAACACATAAAGAAAAAAATGTTAAAGGTAAAAGTGAATTTTAACTCCTATTCTGCTGGGCTACTTAAAATAGAAACACCAGGTAATAAAAATACAAAATTCTTATTACTTGTTAAAAAAATAATAATAATAACAGGGATGATACCCTATGGTCTAATGGTGAATTCTCACAGCGTTCCTAGAGCTGTGCTCAGCTTGCCATGCATCTCGGCGGGGGGTAGGCTCATTTCCCTCACCCTCCCTCTGCCAACTGCACCTTCTGCCCGCCCCCACCCCACGTGATCCTGGTGAGCTGATCCATCATGGCTGCCCATCCCCAAACTGGCTCCAAACTGGACAGTCAGAGAACACTATTCAGCTGGGCACAGTGGCTAATTCAGGCAGGCCCACCATTCCTGGCAAGACCAATCAGATTTCATAAGCAAAGGTTTAGAGTTCAATGTCTGCTTTCTTTAAAAGAGGTCAACCTAGGACTCTCTGTAGTCATTTGTTTCCCAGTTACTGCTGGGGAAAAGGCCTGAAAAATTAAGTTAAATCTTTCTGCCAGGTGCAGTGGCATATGCCTGCAATCTCAACATGCAGGAGGCTGAGTCAGGGGGATCGCTGTCAGTTCAAAGTCAGCCTGGGCTATAAAGTGAATTGAAGCCCAGCCTGGAACTACATGGTGAGACCCTGTCTCAAAAAAAAAGAAAAACTGAAGAGTAGAAAAAAACTTAATTTGATCCGCTGGAATCAACAGGACCTATAACATGAGATAACGAGTTTCCCCTTGCACTTCAGGAGGGTTCACTACTAGCAGTTGAGACAGATCTGGCAGTTGGATCCAGTCTTACCCTCCTATAATCCCAGCTTCACTGCAGGCTGAAGCAGGAGGATCACAAGCTCAAACCCAGTCTAGACAACTGAGTGAGACCCTGCCTCAAAATAAAAAACAAAACATGCTGGTTATATAGCTCAGTAGCCATGCATGAGGCCCTGGGTTTGAACCCAGTACGGGGAGGAGATGAATGATCTGGATAGTGCAGGTATATGAGTACACATAGCTTCATATTATTGTGCCCTTTGGCAGATGAGAATAATAAAATGCCCAGGTCTGTCTGCCGGAAGAGGCTCACTATAAATCACTGTACTGCCCTGCTGATATAATATGCTTTCAGTTATTTCCAGTTAAAAATAATAATATATAAACATTAAAAACTGCAAAACATGTAATAGTATAAAGTGAAATATACTTCTCATTGTTAATGGTCAAAATCAACCAGTGTTACCAATTCAGTATATATCCAAGCTTTTCTCTGAAACATTATCTAGTGTCTTTCATATTAATATTTGAGTATTCACAGAATACCGGCTTTCAGCTGGCACATTATGATTCTTATGTTTTCTAACAGCCCCACATCGCTGCACAATGGAGTGGTAGCAAAACAGAAATCCTACCCTTAAAGAGGTTGGACTGGAAGTAGAGGTCAGGGGACAAAGTGAATGTCATGTGTGACCTCATCAGGTACCCTCAGAAGTAGAAGATTTAAAACATTCAGAAGCAACTGAAAGGTCAGAACAGTTTGCACAAGATCTCCTGGCAATAATAATGTTAATGTGCCTACATTCCTGAAAGGATCAAAGTAAAATATAAAATTATTCAAAATTTCTGAAAACATGGGTTTAAGAAGTTCATTGATTCAACAAGCATCTATGACAAAGAGTTGGTCTGTGTTTGACATGAGCCTGCCTTGCGATGCAGTCTTAGACAATTTTCTATTGCTATAACAAATGCCTGGGGCTGGATAATTTATTTTTAAAAAGAGATTTATTTAGTTCACCATTTGGGAGGCTAAAAGTCCAAGATCTAGAAGCACCATCATTCAGCCTCTTGTGAGAGCCTCATGGCAGGCGATATAATGCAGTAAGAGAAGGCACAGAACAGATCACATAGTACAGGAAACCAGAGAGATCCCAAGTCCGGGTCCGCCCTTTGTACAATACCTCACTCTCGTGGGAACCAACCAGAGCCCCATGAGAACTATCTTAATTTCTTCCAAAGATGATGCCCTAGTGGCCTAATTATGTTGCAAAGACCCCACCCCTGAAAGTTTCCGTACCACCACTCTACCCTGAGGACCAAGCTTCCAGCATATGAACTTTTGGGAGACTTACTCTAGCCAAATCCAAACCATACCAGATACCAAAATTAATAATATACAATCCTCACCTCGTAGGGGCCTCATTCTACTGGGTAGGTTGGACCTGAAATTTCACAAGGACTTCCTGTACTCCCAGGACTTGAGAAGCTGGGGCAGGAGGATCACCATGAGCCCAAGCCAGCATGGGTTATGTAGTGAGTTCACGACACCCTGAACTAAATAGCAAGATTGGATCATGTATAAAAATAAATATTTTGCTGGGAAGATGGCAGAGTTGTGAGCAGAAGAGAAAGAACCTTTCCAAGATTTGGTGTCCAGACACTGGAATATAGTGATGTAACGAAGACAAAAAGGAGGAAAGTGGATCCCCAGGACCCAGGAAGGATTTGAAGCAAGAACTGAAGTCCACAGGGAGAGATTTATTTAGTTCACTAAGAAGAAAGAGGAGGCAGGCCGCGCTTTCTCCCTGAACCTGAACTCACAGTTTGGGAGGGGCTGCTTGAACCTTCAGATTCACAGTGACTGCTGGCAACCCCAGAGGCCTGCATGGAGAAGCACACCAGTGGAGCAGAGCAGTGGACTGCAGCAGATGGCCATGGTTGGTGTGTTGTTCGCACTGGGATATCCAGCAAGAGAGGGCAATTGGCCAGGACCCATCTTGGAAAGAGGCCAACCGGCTTGGGACTCAGAGTCACTGCTGGCTCCACCTAGCTGCTGCCAGCCAAGTTCAAACCCACAGGGGCCCAGGGCACTGCAGCAGGCTGGGCAGGTCTGGTTCCAGCCTGCAAACCTGAACTTCAGCGGAAATAGGGGTGCAAACTCACTGGGATTATCCACTACCCTGCCATGGAGCTGCTGCTAGATTACTGGGATTGCTTGAAGTGGATCTGGACTCTGTCTGCCCACATTGTCTACCTGTGACTATAGACACACCTTGAAGTACACTTTTCTTCTTTTCCGTTCTTCTTTTTTACTTGGTTTACTTTCATTTTTTTTGTTGTTTTTCTTCATTGTTTGATCTTTTCATATGAGTGTGAGTATATGGTTTCTAGTTTTTGTTTTTATTGTTGTTGTTGTTCTGTTTTGTTCTTGTTTTTATTTCTTCCTTATCTATTTCCCTCCTGTCTTCTGCACCAGTTTCCTAAAGTTGGAGTGATCCTCCTTTGTCCTCCACCTTGCTTCTAATCTCTTCCTTTTCTTCTATTTCTCTATTTTTCCCCCAACCCCTTTTCAATTTTCTCCCCTGAGGGTAAAATGGCCACATTGAGGGCTTATTTACGGCAAACAATTATCTGGTTCATTTTAGATTTTATTACATAATCACAAATTTAGTTCATATGTTTAAAGGTGACAAATTAATAGTTACCTCCATTCATCATTTTCTAGACTGTGTTTGATGCTGTTGTTACTGTTGATTGCACCACTTTATCCAAAGTGACATAACTGTTCTAACCAGTTGTTCTTCCTGGTATATCAAGACTGAGATTGCCTAAGAGTTATAAAAAATACTCTAAGCCAGTATCAAAGAACCAGCATCTGGGCCAAATAGGCAGCAATTTCTCATCCCCAATAAATGGAAGAGGTAAGATCTTGAAACATACTCAAAACCAACTACACCTAGAAGACACCTCTGGGAAGTAGTCATTTCCTAAAGGTTCTAAATACTAGAAATAAAGCTACTTATCACAGTCAATTTACAAGCATTAACCCAGGAATTAGACTCTCTCTATATATATATATAGAGAGAGAGAGACAGACAGACAGACAGACAGAGAGACAGAGAGAGAGAAGACACTTAACAAGATGCAACCCCAGACATCCAGCTCACCAAAAGCAAACCCAAGGGGCAATGAGGCAGAACAATCAAAAAGCCACCCACCTGGACTCTTTGAAGTGATAATGGCAAAGCAAATGAACAATGCTCTAGAAAAAAATCAAATCAAAAATAATTTCTCAAATAACTACAGATGGTGACTCTAGTGAAAGACATGCTTAGTGACTCTAGAACAGATACTATTATGGTTGATACATTGTGTCAACTTGGGGAGTTCAGAGGTTTGACTGAGTGATTCAGCAGGAAGCCAGGGTGCTTACTTTGTATACGTCCTGAGCCTTTGGAAGAAGAAGGCACAGAGATTGTGTGAGAAGTGCATGCCCCCTGGGTGGGGGTAGGCTGTTTATAATGTAAGGGAAGGAAAGAGGCTGCTTGCAACCATTCCTCCCTTTTGCTGCTTGTTTTTGCTGTGCTCTGTTTGCCCCTTGCCATGTGCTACTCTGCCTCAGAACCAGCCAAGTATGGACTGAAACCTCCAGAAACTGTAAGCTAAATAAACCTTTCCTTCTTTCATTTTGGGTGTTGGGTATTTTGTCTCAGCAACAAGAGAATGGTAACCAAGACAGATACAGATTAAAAAACAGAAGAACTTAGGAAAACAATGGAAACAATAAATGCCCACCATAGGAAAGAAATGGAATCCATGAAACAGATTCAAACAGATATCCAGGAGATTAAAAATTCCATTAAAATATATGCAGCAAGGGCTGAGGCTATAGCTCAGTAGCACAGCACCTGCCTGGCAAGCACAAAATCCTTAGTTCAGTTCCTGGTACTAAAATAAAATAAAATAAACACAGCAGAATGAGCCAATGTGAGGAAAGACTCTCAGATATAGGAGACAGGATTATAGTTAGCAATCATGAAAAATAACAAGGGACCACAAGAAATCAATCCAGAAGCTGCTAGATCATGCAAACAAGAATAAGATTGACCAAAGTCAATGAAAAAGCAGAATATAGCTCGAGACATTTTTTTTAAAAACCTGTTCATAGACAGGGAGATCATGGCAGAAAATCTCCCTGGCAGGGAAAAATAATTTCACATACATTTAGTGAGGTATATAAAATTCCAATTAGTCATGATCAAAAAAATCCCATAGTAAGGCATATAACAGTCAAGATTTCAAAAATTTAACACAAGACTATAATATTAAAAGCTTTTAAAGAAAAGAAACAAATCACTTATCAAGGGAAGCTAATCAGAACCATGGCAGACTTCTCAACACAAATCCTCAACTCAAAGAGAGCTTGGAGTGATATATTTCATCCTTAAAAGAAAACAACCCTGGCCCTGAATCAAGGCCAGCAGTTTTCTGTAGCTATTGATTTCAAGCAGGAGCCTAAAGTGGTATCTTTCTATGGTCTGTTGGCCATTTCAGAACTTTAGAAATGTAATGGTCAATTCATGAGAAAGTAACAAATAACTAAATAAATTGTACGAGAGAACTTCAAGATGGCGACTGGGTAGGCAACAAAGAGAACCTTCCGGAGGAATGCCACTCAGACAAAGGACAGAGGGAAAGAGGTGGGTATCCTGAACTCAGGAAGGATCTGAAATGGGAATTGAAGCCCTCGGAAAGACTGAGCAAAAGCTCTGCTGGAGGAAAGGATCAGAGATCTGCCATGGCACAGTCGGAGAGAGAAGAGAAGGAGGAAGTCACTGCTCCAAGCACACCCATGGCCCGCGCCCTCATTCTGGCATTCGCAGCTTCAACTTCGGAAGCCCACGCTCACAGAAGCCTCCCAACTCGGCCAGAGGAGAGCGGAGTTCCAAGAGCTGGTCCAGGGCTGGAGAGAGGAGGGTGCAGCCAGGAAAGGAGGCAATGGCTGTCAGTAGCAGTTGTCGGACCCAGTGTGAGAATGAGAGGTTGTGACAGCCACTGGGGCAGAGTCCCCACCCTGTGGCAACCTTCCTAATCAGCGCCTGGAAAGAATGAATGCAACTAGTACACAGCGCACCACACCCGGCTCTGCGCCTGCCTCGAGATGGTGGCCCCTGCCTCTCAGCTGGGTGAGCAGCTACCGGCAGAGAGCAGCGGGGAACCTCAGCAGTGAGCCGTGGTGGCTCCCAGGGATCCGGCCGAGGAGCGGACAGGGGCTCCAGCACCACAACAGGAGGGAGATGCAGATGGAGGTGGATCGCATGGCTCCACGCCTTTCTCACTCCAACATCAGGCAGGAAGCATGAGCTGGGTTGCCGGGGCTCAGCTCCCACCCTGAACTCTCTCTGGGAGCACCTTGAGTCTCAGTGGCTTGAGCAAGCACCGCCTGTTCCTGGCAACAATGGGACGAATCCACGGTCTTCAGGACTCACCCCAAACTATTAATGTGAGCACCAAGAGGGTCTCCTTACAGCTTGCACATATGAACCTTGCATGACCCCACGGCTGCTCCGCTGTGGGCCCTGGTGGCTGCTCTGCAGTGGGCCCCGCGGCTGCTCCGCAGTGGGCCTTGCGGCTGCTCTGCTGAGGACCCCACTGAGGGCACCTCACAGACTGGACCCGCCCCCACCCATAGCACGGCGACGGGGTGGAGCTGGGCGGTTCGCTGTGAGCATAGGTGCTTTTCCACCTCCGACCATGGCAGTTTGTATACACCCATGTATGTTATAGTATAGTCTGAGGCAGCTATATGTCTTCCCAAGGCGAGAGTCCAGGGGTATAGATAAACCCAGGAGTACAGTTATTATCACAGGGAAGATGAATGATTGAGTGGGAGGGCAACGGAGATGAGGGAGGAGAAAACTGAATGATCCAATGGGCCATCATCTGCGTAACTGAGTAACAAAGGTGAAGGTAACATTATGTAGGACAGCATCCAGAGCTAATTCCCTTCTGTGTTCTCTTAATTCTGTATTTCCTCAATTGTTTTTGTATTAACAGAAGTGAAGATAACTTTATATTATACAGCATCCAGTGCAAATTCCTTACTATCTTCTCTATAATTTGGTATTTCCTTTAATGTTTTTGTGTTAACTAATATGAAGATAACATTACGTAATACAATATCCAGTGGTAATTCCCTACTATATTCTGTATAATTTTGTATTTTCTGTATTGTTTATGGCTTATTCTGGTTCATATGTCTCCATTCTTTTGTCTTTAAAATAAAATTAAAAAAAAAAGAAAACAGCCTCCAACAAAGATTGATGTACCCCACAAAATTATCTTTCAAAATTGATGGAGAAATAAGATACTTTCATGACAAAGAATATCTAGGGAAAATTATGGACATCAAACCAGCACTTCAAAATGTTCTAAAGGACATTCTAGACAAACATAACAAGGATTGCAATTCAATGAACCCCAACAGAAAGACTCCATCAGGCAAAGCAAATAATTAAACAGATGGGAGAAAAAGGGCACCATCAATAGAAAATAACATGACAAAGATAAGTCAATACATATCAGTTATAACCATTAAGGTAAATGGTCTTAATTTACCAATCAAAAGAAACAGACTAGCAGAATGCATCAGGAAGCAAGATCCAACAATATACTATGCACAAGAAACACATTTAATTCAAAAGAAATTCATAGACAGAAAGTCAAAGGATGGAAAACAATATCCCATGTGACAGGAAGCCAGAAAAAAGCAGGGATAGCTATTCTATTTACAGATAAAGTGAACTTCAAGCCAGCACTGATTAAAAGAGACAAAGAAGGTCACTACATTCCTGTAAAGGGAACAATCCAAGAGAAAGACATAACAATCATAAATATATATGCAACAAATAACAGTGCACCCAACTATTAAAACAAATATTAACAGACATGAAAAGTCAAATAAGCACTAATACAAATGTACTGGGGGATCTCAATACCCCACTGTTACAGAAAGACATATCAACTAGACAAAAAATCAACAATGAAACATTAGAACTGAACCAAGCTTTTGAACAAATAGACTTGGTAGATGTCTACACAGTGTTCCACCTCACAAGATCAGAATACACATTTTTCTCAGCTGCACACAGGACATTCTTCCAAATAGATGATATCCATGCTTAAGTTAATACAAATGAATTGAAATTATCCTATGCATATTATCAGATCATAATTCAATTAAATTGGAAATTAATTGGAAAAGACACCAAAAGAACTTCATAAACACATGAAAATTAAATAACATACTCCTGAACAACCACTGGGTCACAGATGAAATTAAAGAAGAAATTAGACAATTTCTATAATTAAACAATAATGCTAATACAACATACCAGAACTTATGGAACACATTAAAAGCAGTTCTATGAGGGAAATTTATAGCAGTGAATACCCATATCAGGAAAACAGAGCAAGCCCAAATAAACAACTTAATGTTGAATCTTAAGCATCTAGTAAAATACGAGCAAAATAAGAGTAAAATAAGAGCAAGTGAACACCAAAGCTTGCAAAAGGGAGGAAATTATAAACATCAGAGCAGAAATCAATGCAATGGAGACTAATAAAACATTACAAAGAATCAATGCATCAAAAAGTTGGGGTTTTGGGTTTATGTGACGACAACAATTTGCAGTTTAACAACCATTGGTGAATTCCTACAATCCTGTCTAGTGAAACCATGTATTGTCTCCAATGTTCTTTTAAATTACTATTTTCTTATTCCTTTTAATGATTTGATCAATCTTCTACTCTTACATCTGGTAATATGAACAACTTCATTGAAGATAATAATATGTAATATAACAACCACTGTTAATCCCTATCATTTGGTTTGAAACCCCATATCATTTTTAATGTCCTTGCATTGTTTTGTTTTTATTTTGCTATTGTTCTTTTTTTGTACTATTTTCTTTAAAATAAAAAAATAAAAAAGTTGGTTCTTGAAAGATTAAATAAAACTAACAAACTCTTAGTCAACCTTATAAAAAAAAGGAAAGAAAACACTCCAATCCACACAGTTCAGAATAAAAAAGGTGAAATCACCTCAAATCCTGCAGAAATACAAAAGATCATCTATACCTACTTTAAAAGCTTTTATTCTAATAAGATGGAAAATGCAGAAGCAATGGACAGATTCCTAGATACATATGAATTACCAAAAATGAATCAAGAAAACATAGAAGTTCTAAATAAACCAACATCAGTCAATGAAATTGAAGAGGTAATTAAAAACATATCAACAAAGAAAAGCCCAGCCCTGACAGGTTCCCTGCTGAATTCTACAAAAAATTTAGAGAAGACTTAATACCATTACTTTTCAAACTCTTTAATAAAATTGAAAAGGAAGCAAGAGTCCCAAATTCATTCCAGGAGGCAGGCCTCACCCTGATACCAAAACCAGAGAAGGACCCAACCAAGAAAGAGGACTACAGGCCAATCTCCCTAGTGAACATAGATGCAAAAGTCCTCAATAAGATACCAGCAAACAGAATGCAGCAAGTCATCAAGAAGATTATACACCATGAACAAGCAGGATTCATCCCAGGCATGCAGGGATGGTTTGACATATGCAAGTCAATACATGTAATACACCATATTAACAGAGACAAGGACAAAAACCATATGATTATCTCAATAGATACAGAAAAAGCATTTGACAAAGTCCAACACTCATTCACGTTAAAAAAAAAAAACCTACATAAAATTGGAATAGTCTGTACCTCACTGCTAAAAGCCATCTATGACAAACCAATAGCCAATATCATACCAAATGGACAAAAACTGAAAGCTTTCTCTTTAAAATCAGGAACAAGACAAGGATGTCCACTGTCTCCACTCTTATTCAATATAGTTCTGATAATATTATCCAGAGCAATTAGACAAGAGAAATAAATAAAAGGAATAAGGATAGGATAGGATAGGAAGAAGTTAAATTATCATTGTTTGTGGATGACATGGTACTCTACATAGAAGACCCCAAAAACTCCACCAAAAGACTTATATACTTAATAACCAAATTCAGTCACATAGCTGGATACAAAGTTAACACTCAAAACTCAATAGGCTTCCTGTACATGAATAACAAACTCGAGAGAGAAATTAGGGAAACACCCTTCACAATAGTATCCCAAAAAAGTGAAATACATAGGAATCAACCTAACAAAGGAAGTAAAAGACCTCTATATTGGAAACTACAGTATGCTGAGAAAGAATATCAGAAAATGGAGGGCAACCCATTCATTTGGGACACTTCCTCTCTCTCAGAAGCTATTCTTATCCCCTACTCCCCAGTCTTATTCTCCAATAAATTTTCCTACTTAACCTCCAAAAAAAAAAAACCAAAATGGAAATACATCCCTTGCTTTTGGGTAGGAAGAACCAATATAGTTAAAACGACTATACTTCCAAAATTGCTATACAGATTTAGTGCAATCTCAACTAAAATTCAAACATCATATCTCACAGAATTAGAGAAAACAATCCTAATATTCATTTGAAACCAGAAGAGACCTAGAATGGTGAAAGCAATTCTAGGCAACAAAGGCAAGGCAGTGGGGCATCACAATTCCTTACTCAAAATACTACAAAGCTACTGTGTGGAAAACAGCATGGTACTGGCAAAAGAAAAAAAACAGACAGAAGATCAATGGAACAGATTAGAAGATGTAGAAACAACTCCAGACATACCAGCCAACTTATCTCTGACAAAGGTGCCAAGCACATTCACTGGAAGAAACATAGCCTCTTTGGTACCAGAAAAACTGGCTTTCCACATGGGGAAGATTAAAATAAAACTAGACCTATCTTTCACCATGCACTAAACTAAAATCAAAATGAATCAAGATCTAAATACTAAAATAGAAACACTAAATATACTGGAAAACAGAATAGGTAGAACTCTTAATGTTGGTGTAGGCAAAGACTTTATGAACAAAACCCTGAGTGCACAGGAACTATCATAAAGAATCAACAGCTGAGGTCTCATCTCATTAAAAAGCTTTTGCACAGCAAAAGAAACCACAACAGAGTGAAGAGACAACTCAGAGTGAGAAAACAATTTTTCCAGCTGTTCCTAGGACAAAGGACTACTATCTAGAATATATGGAGAACTCAAAAAAAAAATTAGAACCCCCCAAGTTTAAAGACCCAATCCAAAAATGGGCATCTGAAATGAAAGGACATTTCTCAGGTGAAGAAGTAGAAATGGCAAATAAATATATGAAAAATGTTCAACATCACTGGTCATTGGTGAGATGCAAATTAAAACAATGCTGAGATTGCATCTCACCCCAGAAAGAACGGCCGTCATCAAGAAACCAACCAACAACAAATGCTGGAGGGGCTGTGGGAAAAAGGAGCCCTTCTCCACTGTCCGTGGGAGTGTAGACTGGAGCAGCCACTGTGGAAATGAGTGTTCAGGTTCCTCAAGAAACTAGGAATAAAGGTTCCATTACACCCAGCTGTCCCTTTTCATGTCCCTTTTATCTTCCCAGAAAAATTAAAAAGCATCCTACCACAGTGATATATGCACACCCATTTTCACAGCAGTACAATTTATAATAACTAAATCTTGGAAACAGCCCAAATGCCCATCAACTAACGAATGGCTAAAGAAGATGTGCATGTTTTTTATATAATGGAGTACTATTCTGCCATTAAGAAGGATAAGCTTGAGACATTTCTAGCTAAGTGGATGCACCTTGAGACCATACTCTTAAGTGAAATACAATGGACTCATATGTTGCCACTTGGCTGGCATTTACATGGTCAAAAAATTAGAACTGGGAAGGACAGGAAAATGACAAGCCTTTTAAGGCATCCAGGAGCATAAGCTTGCTGGCCAATTAGATTTCTGTGAAAGAGAAACAGAAAATCTAGAATGGGATCCACACTTCTCTTTTTTTTTTTCCGCTAGTATTCTCTTTTTTATTTTAAAGAGAAGACAACAAAAAAATAACAAAAACAAACACAAAAACAAAAGAACACAAAAATTATAAAAAGGATACAGAATTTCAAAACAAGATGATAGGAAATCACCAACGGTTCTTGTATTACTTATTATTATCTTCAAGTAGTATTCTTAATAGTTAAATAAAAATTATTTTAAAATTAACATGAACATATTAGTATTTTAGATAAAAAATTCAATAGTAAACAAAAATATTGCTACCAATTCAAAAAACAGACATTTGTTGAAAATTAATACATTTTAAATAATGACTTTAAAGAAAAGCTGAGTTTTCAATAACAATCTTTTTTTTTGCTCTTTTTTTATTTTAAAAAAAATACAAGTACAAAAACATATTGACAAACAGACACCAATTAGCATAAAAAATAGTACAATCACCACTAATCTATAGACAAGGTGATATGATCTCAACAGTGGTTATTGCTTTATCCATTAATATCTTCGAAGTGTAAATATACAAGCCCATATACAGACATGCAAATTTACTCAGACAATTAATCCTCTCAACAACAGAAGAAGCACCAAAACCAAAAATCCAAAGACAAAAAACAAAACAGGCAAACATCAACAACAGCAAAAACAACAACAACAACAAAAAAAAACCACCAATAGTAGCTGCTTTACATATTGATATCTTCGAAGTGTGTGTTCAGGATAACACATACAGACATACAAGATTGATCAAATAACCCATCATCGATTATTGCTTAGCATTAAGTGATATAATACAATAGTACAACCATATTAGCCCTCCTGCATATATGCATATTCATATATACCCACATACATTTTTGTCTTTTTCTTTTCTACTTTCCTTCATCCCATCTGTTCTTTGTTTTAGAACAGATTTCCTTCATGTCTCTTAGTTTATATTCCCACCCTTGGGTTCTTACACCAGTGATACAATACGTTGCCTGCACATGTATCGCTGATTTATTTCACTTATGAGTATGGACTCCAGTTTTGTCCACTTGCCTACA
>PVLD010011510.1:0-66063 GCA_004027595.1 Dinomys branickii
AGTTTGTCCCAGTAGCGCGTTCTCTGTCGGGTTCAGGAGCTGAAGCCGTTCTTCCCTCCGCACTCGCTCTCTCGGCTGGTTGTCTTCTTCCCGGAAGTCCTCATTTCTGTCTTCATATTGCTATATTTCATTGTTTGGGTGGTAATCCTCTGGGAGGTTCTCTCTCTGCTGCCTACCCGGTCGCCATCTTCCCGGAAGTTCTCGAGACTTGTGTTTAAATTTTATGTCTTGGTCACTTTCAAGTCCCCAACACCTGCAGCCGATGGCAGAGAGATTTATTTTTGCTCATGTTTTAGAAGCTTCCGACCTTCCTGGTTGGTTGGCTCTAGCTAGCAGTGGCACAGTGGGAGAGGAAGGTAGAGGAGAGGTGCTCACCTCATGGCAGCCAGGAGACAGAGCCAAGGGAGTAGCAGAAAAACAAGACATGTTCTTCCGGGTTATGCCCACGCTGACCTACGTCTTCAGACAAGGTTGGCCTCCTAACGGCAAGTCAGCTATAATGAGCTCATCACCCAGTCACCTTCCAGTCAAACACATGAGGCTTTGATGGCTATTTTAGGTAGAAATCATAACAGTTACCTTTAGTCTAATAGTAATTTAAAGGGTGACCCTATTGCCTTGTGACCCTGATGCTAAGTGAAATAAATCAGACACAGAAGGTTAAATATGGGATAGTTTCTCTTCCACGAGAAACCCAAAGTATAAATCATTTAGAGAGCAGAATAAAAGACAGATGATAGGACGCAGGGAGGTGGACCATTTGCAGATGGGAGGAGACCGAAGGATAGGGGAGAGGGGTAGGGGAACTAAAAGGGCTAAGAGGTAATATGTGTGTGCGCCAGTGCCCGACAGTGAGTGTACTCCTGTCACACATGTGTACTAAAATAAGAGGTGCTGAGACAAGTGTGACCCTTCTGCAGTCTGCTGGTTTCCCTAAAGGATCAGCCAGAATTTCTGTTGCGACTTCTCAGAACTTAAGGCCTGCTACCTCTGTAACCCCAGAAATGGTGCAGTTTATAGCTCCCCCATGGTTCTCTGCCCAGCTTCATACAGTTCCAGAGTGTGCATGCTCGTCTTCGTATCTCACAAAGCCTCGAGGAGACCATATCAATACTCAGCGTTCCCTGCCTGCCGTGCCCCTCTGCGGTATTCTGCCCCACAACTCCCAGCTGCCTCGGCTTCTCTGGCTGTGAACTCTGGCTCCCCAGCTCAGTGCTTTCCCTGGGGCTCTTGCCGTTCAGTCTGGGAAGTTTCAGGCAGAGTGCTGGGGCAACTGTGAGGCTCCCTCTGTGCGCCCCTTTCCTCAGAGAGTGGAGTCCTGCACAGCCTGCCGTGTTTTGTCCAATTATCATTTGTTTTTGGTAGAAGGGTGAGTCTGGTTTCAGTTATTTTATGTTGGCTTGAAGCAGAAGTTGAATTTTGTTGTTTTTAAAATATATTTTAAAATTTAAAAATTGTGAAATAGGCAAATATAAATAATAATAGGTAACATAATTACACATATTCTTTCTACCTAGTTTATAAATTTTTTTTTTTTTCCTGATACTGGGGATTGAACCCAGTGGCTTACACTGAGCTATATCTCAGCCCTTTAAAATTTATTTTTACTTTTGAGACATGGTCTCTCTAAATTAACCAGGCTCTGTCAAACTTGCAGTCTTTCTACTTCAGCTTTACAGAATACTGGTATTACGGGCATGTGCTGCTTAATCAAATCTTAAGATTTCATTTTCTTCAAATCTTTATTAAAGACTGCAACAATAAAATAGAGTTGCAGCCATATATATAATTTTTTGATTTTTTCACTGTGCCCTTGTAAGATAACTTCTAACATGAATTCAATGTTTAGCATTTTCTTTTGCTTTTACTATTACTTCATGATTTTATATCCCAAAATATATATCGTTTCTCTTGTCTAAAAACATTTACAAATGCTATTAAATTATATGCGTAAGTGTATTCTAACTTACGCTTTTCACTTAGTACTATGTCTTAGATAGTTTTTCTCTATAGCTCCATTTCAACTTTTCTAGATTGTTGCGCTGTTTTAAAAAAATTTTTTTTTTTTTTGGCAGTACTGGGGGTCGAACTCAGGACCCTGCGCTTGCTAGGCAGGCGCTTATTCCACTGAGCTATACCCCAGCCCCTGTGCTGTTTTAATAGTTCACTATTTCTCCATTTTCTTATTGACAGAAAGACAGCTCTACTTTTTTTCCCCAATAGAACAGTGTTGCACTGTACATTCTTACATGTCCATCTCTTTATATACGTACTAGAGTCTCATATCTTTATCAGAACAGATTGTCAGGTCATACATAGTATTTGTGCATCTTCAAATAGATATTGTCAAGAGTTTTTCCAAGAGAATGTTTACTCTGGTTTATGTGTTTGTCAGAAATGAGCAGTCCCAGCCGTAGATGTGCTTTGCAGCACTTGATATTGTGAACCTTTAATTTTTGTTAATCAAATAGATGTGAAATTGTGTAGAGAAAATTGGAACTTTTATATACTTGTCTTTATTAGCTATTTTGATTTCTTTTGATAAATTGCGTGTTCCTGTTTTTATTTTTCTGCTGGATTATTGTATTTCTTAATTTTTTGAGTAACTTTTAATACTTTCTGGTTACTTATTGTCATTTATATATATTAAATATACTTTCAACCCGTCTGTAGCTTGCCTTTTTAATTTCTGAATGATCACTTTGGTTATGCAAAAGTTTGAAATTTTAATGCTATGTTTCTCCCTTTAGCAAGAGTCTGTCTACTGGAGATGTGGTAGGATTTGATATGGAATGGCCGCCAATATACAAAAAAGGGAAAGGAAGCAGAGTTGCACTCATTCAGTTGTGTGTGTCTGAGGGCAAATGTTACTTGTTTCATATTGCTCCTATGTCAGGTTGGTTGTCTTTTTTCTTTCATTTTTTTATTGAAATTGTAATATATCTACTTTATCCCTATAAAATTAATCTCTTTTATTAGCTGGCTCTTCTCTCAGCATCTTATATGTAAGTGTTTAGTTTCTGCTTGATTTACTCATGTTCCCTGTTCTGGTGAATTTTTTGTGACATTCTGTGAGGCGTCTGTATTTTTCTTGTTTTAAAGGGAGAATTGAAGTTTAGACAGTGTTAATGATAGCGATATACTGCTGACACTAGCAGAGGTGACATTCGGACCTGATTTTGCTTGTTACTTACCCATTAGGAATTTTTGTCTTAGGTAAGAACAGAAATACTTAGGGTGAAGGTGTTTCTGAATTGAAGCGTCACATAAATACTAATTTAAAAATACATGTGGTATTTATAAGAGGTGAGAATACTTAACAGATATTCTAGAAATAACAATGTAATATTACAGTTTTTCCTAGGGGATTAAAAACATTGCTTGAAAATGAAAGAATTAAAAAGGCAGGTGTAGGAATCGAAGGAGATCAGTGGAAGCTTCTACGTGACTTTGACATCAAATTGAAGAGTTTTGTGGAATTGACAAATATTGCCAATCAAAAGGTAGAATACGTGTATTTTTTTCCTTAAAAAAGATAATTTTGTGTTTTTACAGAATATGCCTTCTATCTGAATGTTATAGTTTTTGAAATATCATTTAAGCTATATACAGTTTTGGTAACAATAGTGAAGTTCTTTGGATTGCATTTGGGTATAAAATTCCTAGTTTTATTTGTGGCCTGGCTATTTGGTGATATTTATGGATATCTCATAATAGTAGGAAGTAATTTTTGCTGTATTACTTTTTCACCACTTCCAGTTGAAATGTACAGAGATCTGGAGCCTCAATGGTCTGGTTAAACACCTCTTTGGCAAACAACTTCTGAAAGATAACTCTGTCCGCTGTAGCAATTGGAGTAATTTCCCTCTCAGTGAGGATCAGAAACTGTATGCGGCCACGGATGCTTATGTATGTACTTACAGATCTCTAAGTTGGGGTGCTTTTTGAAACTTTGTTACACATTGCAGAATTTTTATTGTGATGGCATAAACTCAACTAAGATTGTTAGTATCAGTTTGGCATTAAAAATGCTTTCATGTGAATCTTAGTTCTTGATAGAAATTAGCAAGTACCAATCAACAGATTGTTGAGTGCTATTTATTTTCACTGTCATGATTCCAAAATAATGTTCAATTTGTGGGTAATAGAAATGTGAAACTGCTGAAAACATGAAAGGCTAATAAGCTTTGGCTCAGCAAGCACAAATGGTATTGCTGATGTATTTGATATGTAGCAATTCAGAATGAGAATAATTATAAAACAGTTTCTATATTGTAACTGGCCTTGTTTCTTATTTTTAAACTGTAGAGAAAATGTAGAAAAACTGCCTCCAAATTCAACTTACTGCTTCTGTTTTATGTTTACAAGTTTATACATGGTGAAATCTGAGCTTTATGTGTTGTACTGTTCTGTGTGTATCTAGTTTAAGGTATAAAATAAAACACATTTTTTCCACAGTGAATTTCTTACCCTTAAATTGGTAATTTTTATTTATTGATGGATATCCTTTTGCTTCCCATTTTGCCTCTAGTTTTAGAAGTAGAAACTCATTTAACTTGTAACCCTAGCCTGGGATATAGCTCAGTGGCACAAGCACCTGCCTGGCAAGTGGAAAGTCCTGAGTTTGATTCTCGGTACCAAAAATAAAACAAAAAACGAAACAAAAACATAACTTGTAACCAGAAAAAAATTAATTTTTGTCAGGGGCATAGGGTATAATATTCTTTAAAAAGTACCATACTTATGGAGACTAGGACAAGTTCTATAGCATTTTTATTCATAAAAATTCAGTGTGATTTGATTTTTCCTGTTAGCAGTATTTACAGGGAGGATTTTTCATACACTAACATTCTCCATGATTTAATGAAATGGAAGAAAGTAAATATCTGTGGTCAAAATAGATTTCTCTCCTTAGTACGTGTTTTGTGGGAGTTCATTTACAAGGAATTTGATTTGGATATTTGCTTATAATATTAAATGTTAGTGAAAACTTGAACTTCTCTTTGAGGCAGCTTTCTCTATTCTCATAACTCTAGTGATTAAATGAAGACACACAGATGTTTGTATAGCAATATTCATTTGAATTTAGTTTTAGGGGTGCTTTGAGAATCATTTTTTGGATTTTTCTAAAGGTAGACATAGAATGTTATTTAAGTTTTCTGTATTCAGCTTGCAGTTTTTCTTTTTTTCTTGTTTTGCCATAGGCTGGTTTCATCATTTATCGAAAATTAGAAAGTTTGGGTGATGCCATACAGAGGTTTGATACAAATAAAGGTATGTTACAAACTCAAAAAATGAAGTGTGAATTGCCTGTTTTGTGAGGTTTGTCCGCACAATTTGAAATATCTTTATTCAAAGTGACAGTATTCCCAGATTTGTAAAGTGTTTTGTATTATTACAACTTTTCTTTTTATTAGTGCCTGTCTGCAGTCCATACTGGTTGCGTCCCACGTGAGGAGTTGGTGCATGTGTAACACAAACCAATTCTGTTTTCATCCCATTGGCTTCCCTTCCTCCCCTTTCCTTCAATCTCTTGATCCTCTTATTTGAAAAAGGTCTATCTCTCTACTTCCTACCTCTTATTTGAAAAAGGTCTATCTCTCTACTTCCTACTATCTTCTATTTTGCCCTTTATATATATATATATATATTTTTTTTTTTTTAAATAAGAGAAACTATGCAATATTTAAGCTCATTTGTTTGATTTATTTCACTTAACATTGTGGTCTTAGGGTGTGTCCATGTTCCTACAAGTGACTCAAGTTTAACATTCTTTGTCAGAGTAATACTACACTGTGTAAAAATATGACATTTTCTTTATCTATTTATCTGTTGATGGACATATAGGCCACTTGCTAGATTTAACTTTTATGAATTTTGTTGCTCTAGACATGAGTATGAGTATATCACTAACTTTAACTCTTTTGGAAATATACCTAAAAGGGGAATAGTTGTATGAAATAGAATTTCCTACATTCTTAATTTTTTGAGGAATCTCCATATTGATTTCCATAATGATTGCACTAGTTTATGTTCCCTCCAACAATGTAGAGAGGTTCCTTTTTTCCTGCAGCCTTGCCAGCATTTTGCTATTACTTGATTTCTTGGTGGTAGGCATTCTTTCTGTTGTGAGATGGAAACTCAGTGTTATTTAATTTGCATATCTTTAATCGCCAGAGGTAGTGAACATTTCTTCATGTATTTATTGGCCATTTGAACTTCGTTTGTGAGGTGTCTATTCAGTTTAGTTGCCCATGTTTTTGACTGGGAGTTCTATTTTGGAGGGAAATCCTAATTCTTTTGAGTTGTTTATATATTCTAGTCTCAGTCTCAGCTGAAGAACAGCTGGAAATTTTTTTTTATGAATCCAGGTCAGTTGTTGCTTTGCTCTGTGGTTTGTTTCTTTTATTATGCAGAAGCTTCTTAATTTGATATGATCACATTTGTTGATCCTTGGTACCATTTCTTATATACTGGGGTTCTTGTCAGAAAGTCCCTGCCTATGCCTATGACTTCAAGAGTTTTCCTCATTTTTTTTTTCCTGCAGATCGTTTCTGTTTTACCATTTGGCTACTGATCCATTTTTAGTTTAGTATATGGTGAGATACATGGATGCAGATTCATCTGTTTGTAGATAGCCAATTTTCTCAGGTCCATTTATCAGAGAGGTGATTTTTCCTTGGGTTTATGTTTTCAGCTCCTTTGTCAAGGAGCAAATAGTGGACTATGGCTGGGTTGTTTCTGCATCCTCTGTTCTGTTCCCTTGATCCACATACCTGTTTTGGTGCCAGGACTATATAGGTTTTATCACTGTAGTTTTGTCATATAATTTGAAGTCCAGTAATGTGTTGCTGTTTTTATCCAAAGTGTCTTTACTATTATTTTGATTCTGCATGAATTACAGGATTGCATTCTCCAGTTCTGTGAAGAATGCTGTTGGTATTTTGATTGGGATTATGTTAAATCTGTGTATCAATTTTGGAAGTATTCCTACTTTGACTGTATTGGTTCTGCCTATCCAGGAATGGGATACTTTTCCATTTTCTGATGACTTCTTCATCTCCTTTTTCAGAGTACTGTAGTTTTTATTGTGGAAATGTTTCAGTTCTTTGGGTAGGTTCGTTTTTAAGTATTTATTTATTGTTAGTGCAATTGTGAATGGTAATGGTAATTATTGGTAATTTACTATTGATTTTTGTTGTGTTGATTTTGTATCCTGCTACATTGAGGAATTTGGATATTAACTACGACTTTTTTGGTGGAATATTTTTCATCTTCTATGTACAGTATCATGTCATCTGTAATGATAATTTGACTTCTTCCTTTCCTGTGTATATCCCTCTTTTTCTTGTCTAATTGGTCTTACTGATATTTGAGTACTATGTTGAACACGAGTGGGATAGTGGATATCCATGTCTTGTTACTGATTTTTGAAGAAAAGGTTTCAGTTTTCTCCCATTTAATGTGATGTTGGCAGTAAGTTTGTAATAAATGGCTTTTAGGAGATTGAGATAATGTTCGATACTGATTTCCTTTAGTGTTTTTTGTCATGCATGGATGTTGGATTTTGTCAAAGGCTTTTACTACAATTATTGAGATGATCATGTGATTTTTGTCCCTTTGTTTATGTGATGTATTACATTTATTGATTTGTGTATGTTGCACAAGCCTTGTGTCCTTGAGATGAAGCTTACTTGGTTATGATGTGTGATCTTTTTGTTTATTTGTTGCTTTTTGTTTGCCAGAATGCAACATTGAAGATTCTTCATGTATATTCATTAAAAAGATTCATTAAACAGAGTCATTAAAGAGATAGTTCCCTTTTTTTTCTGGATCCTTCTCCGGTTTTAGAATCAGGATAATATTAGCTTTTAGAAATGACATTAGGAGTATTCTTTCCATTTCAGTTTCATTAACAAGCTTGAAGAGTATTGATGTTAGATCTTCCCTAAAGTTTTTATAGAACTCAGCAGTGAGCTGGGCTTTTCTTAGTTGGTATTTTTTTTATTACTACTTAAATTTCATTGCCAATTATTGGATTATTTGGGTTTTCTAAATATTTTGGCTAGGTTTTGATAATTCATATATAAGTAGGTATGTATCACTTCTGAATTTTTCAATATATTGCCATACATGTTTGCAAAGTATTTGCTAATAATTATCTGGATTTCTATGGTGTCCATTGTGATTTTGTCTTTTTCATATCTAATTGCATTGATTTGGGTTTTTCCTTTTTGGGTAAGATTGGTATCTTACTTTCTCATTGCTGGGACAAAATACTCAATATCTACAAATTAAAGGAGGAAAGGTTTATTTTAGCTCATGGTTTATAGAGGTTTTTTGCCATAGTGTGCTGGTTCCAAGGCAGGATGACATGGCAGAGGAGAAACTGCTCATGGCATGGTGGGCAGGTTTCAGTGAGCTTGCTTTCCTTCCTTCTCTTTACATTTCATTACCCAGGCTATAAGTCTATTGATTGGTTTCCTCCACACTCAGGGTGGGGCTCCCCTCTTCAGTAATCCCCACCATGCTAAACCAGTAGACTGATCCAGTATCATACATTGATAATCCAGGATCACACAGCTGTGATCCAGCCACCTCCCAAAAGCTGCACTTAGAAGCACATAAGGCTTTGCAGGGGGCATCTACATATAACCCATAACATCCCATCACTGACCACCAAAAGACCCATGTGCATCCCTTTGTGCAAAATGCATTTAGTTCATCTCTGAGAACTGCCAGCCAGAGTCCCAACAGTTTCAGCACTACTGAAAAGTCTAAAGTTTCCTCTAAGATTTAAGGCACTCTTAGCTACGAGTTCCTGTAAAAATGTAAGGAAAGTTAAACATTTCTGATCTGTAATGGCACAAGGTAAACATTCCTATGTTAACAGGTAGAAATCATGGGGTGAAATGGATGGGACCAAAGCAAGACCAAAATCCGGCTGGACAAGCATTAAATTCCACGGCTCTGTGTTCAGCATCGATTGCAAGGCGGCAAGATGAGAACTGCAAAGGGCTTGGTGGCTCTGCTCCTGTGGCACTGCCGGTGGTGGTAGCCCTCATGGCCTCTCTCTTGGGCCATTGTTGTAGTAAGGTTTACAAGGGAAAAGCTTTAATACAGGACACATAATTTATAGGATTATTGTATAATATTCACCCAAAGAGTCAAATGCAAAAGACTGTGGGAGATCTGTCCATGCACTAGAAACCCAAAGAATCCAGCTGAGGGCCTGGATCCCATGGCAATGCCCTGCGTAAGCCCAGCTGAAGACCTACAGCCCATGGCAGCATCCTCCATAGTCCAGCTGGAAGTCTAGAGGCCACAACAATGCCTCATGCAAGTCTATATCAAGGATCTACAATGGTAAGACCCAGTGGTCAGTGGTGGGAGCTGGAAGGTCCATCCCAGAGAGATGAGGTATCTATGCCAGCAGGCTGAGGGATCTGCACGGGAGCCAGGAAGCAGTGCTAAAGGTAAGGAACTGAGCTCCCCTGAAAAGTACCACAGCCGTCCTCAGCAACATCCTGAGCTCCTCTGATGATGAGAACAGCCGAGTTCGTTATCAGGAAAGCCAGTGCACCAAGCTTCTGAAAATCAACAGCGCACCTTCTTTGCCTCCAGTTCTCCTTTTTATGCTATTGGCAACAGTCCTCAGGGGGCCATCCACATCCAGCACTATGCTGATTCAGTTTAGCCTGGTGTTACAATTTGACCATTAGTTAATACACCATGCCAGCCTTGCTCATTCACTGCAGCTTTCCTCAGATGATCTCTGTTCCTGGCTTGTCCGGTCTTCTCACATGCCCTCTGTACTTTCAGCTTCATACCTTTAGCTTCGCACATCTACCTTCAGGGGCACACTGCCTGGCTTCCCTTGCCTTCTTATGAAGTGTGGGTGGCCTGACCCAACAGCTGTTGCATTCTGCATGTACCTGAAACCGGCACTATGTGGATGATGCCAAGATTTGCTGCTAGCTGGAGCAGTAGCCAGGCTTTCTTCTCTCCAGGCTGTAGGGGTTGAGTGCCTGGGCAGCTGTCCAATCCTGAGGAACAGATTCCCTAGGCAGCTTCCCTTCTGGAACATGGTACCCTGGCTTCTCTTTTGAAGGCAAAGTCTTTCTCTCACCTTTGCGATTGTGAGGCTGGAAAGGGCGGTAGTACCGCTGGTTTTTGTGATGCCGTCAGAGCATCTTTTCTGTTGTCCTCTTCTAAAATACTTGACTTTTTATCGTTAATCTTTTCCGCAACCAAGTTCTTCTCTGTTCTATCTTTTCAGGCTGCAACTTTACTGGAACTTTATTTCTGGCAAAACTCAAAACTTTTAAAATCATTCTGCAGGGCCCTTTGCTCTTGGTTTTTGGCATAGGTCTGGCTAAAAGCCCTTAACAGTAGCCATGCCGCTGCCTCAATATTAGACTGCCATGAAATTTTTTTCCACTAGATCCATTAGTCCACTGCTGTTAATCTCAGTCTCAGGCAAAGTGTCTAGCCATGAAGCAAATGCATGCAAGTTTTTTGAGAATGTGTAACATTTTGTGGTCTGGAAGCCAATCGCCAATTTGGTTCTTATTCCTATTGAAACCTGAGTGTGGTTTACCAGCTGCATTTCTGTTAGCGTCCTTGTTTTCTGAGCTCTGACCTGAGCTCCAGTCAGGCTTGTCCTATGGCATTCTAGGCCTGCTTTCCCAGCCTTCATCTCCAAACCTTCCCAGACTTCTCTCCCAAGCCAGTTCCAAAGGCTCCTGTGCCAAATGGCCAGGTATGTCAGAAACATCCACACTCCTGGTACCAAAATCTGTTTTAGTTACTTTCTTGTTGCTGAGACAAAATGCCCAATACGCATAAGTTGGAGGAGGGAGGTTTTATTTTAGCACATAGTTTGTAGAGATTTCCATGTCATAGTTGGCTGGTTTCAAGGTAGGGCATCATGGCAGAGGGGTATGGCTTAGGAGAAAGAGTCCATGGCATGGCAGACGGGGCAGCGAGCTTGCTTTCCTTCCTTTTCTCTGTATTCCATCTGGGCTCCAAGCCTACTGGTTGTGCCACTCTTACCACTATGTGAAGTGAGGCTTTCCTCTTCAGTAACCCCATCAGTGACAATCATTCTAAACCTATCAGCAGACTGATTGAATTGTCATGTATGCATAATCCATTAGCAGACCCCCATCATCCAGACCCCTCCCCAGAGCCCCATTATGAGTGTGTGAGGCTTTGGGGAGACATCTAGATACAAGCCATAACAATTGGCTAAGTGTTTGTATATTTTATTTTTTTGAAGAACTAACTTTTCACTGATGCTTTATGTTGCTCAATTTCATTGTTTTCTGCTCTGATCGTTATGATTTTGTTCCATGCACTAGCTTTGAGTTTGCTTTGTTCTTGTTTCTCTAGGACCCTGAGGTGCCTCAGTAGGTTATTTACTTGTGTTTGCCCAGTTTTTGTAATATGAACATTTAGAGGTATAGACTTCCTTCTTAGGATTTTCACTGTGTCTCATAAGTTTTAGTATCTTGTTCTGGGATTATTGTTTGAATCTTGGAACTCTTATTTCTTCCTCTCTTTTTTGTATCTCATTTATTATTCAAGAAGTGTTGTTTCATTTCCATGCATTTGCATAATTTCTGTAGTTTCCTGTGCCATTGATTAGTTCTATCAGATCTGATAATATTTGTGGTATAATTTCAATTCTTTTTCATTTACTTATTGGCTGGTGCATGATCTACTTTGGAGATTGTTTCATGTGCTGCTGAGAAGAATATGTATTCTTCTGTTACTGGGTGGAAGATTGTAGATAGCTATGTACTCAGTCCATTCCTTTGAAGGTTTTGTTTAACTCTGGTATTTCTATGTGTATTTATTTTGTCTAGTTATCTGTCTTTGTGTGACAGGTATTGAGGTCCTCCATTATAGTTGTGTTGATGTTTATGTAATCATTTATGTCCAGTAGTACTTGTTTTATGAAGTCAGTGTGCCATCATTTGGTGCATATTTATTAATAATTGTCAATTCTTGTTGAGTTTTATCCTTAACCAGTATTTTGTGACCTTTTTCTCTTCTCAGTTTTGACTTGATGTCCAAATGTCTTATGTCCTATGTCTTAGCATAGGATAGCTATTGTTGCTTATGTTTAGGTTCCTATTGTGTGGAAATTATTTTTTTGTCACTTGACTTTTAGTCTACAAATTTCTTTATGGATTGAAAGTGTTTTTTCTGTGCAGCATGTCATCAAAAGTTTTGGATTTTGATCTATTCTGCCAATCTGTGTCTTTTTACTGGGGAACTGAGATCATATACATTGAGACTTATTACTGAATGGTATTGATTTGTCCCTGTCATTGCATTATTTAACTGTTACAATTGTGTTTGTTTTCCTTAACTACTCACTTTGGTGTATTTATTCTTTTAGACCTTTGTTGTTGTTAGTTTTGGTGTCTCTTTTTAGGCTATCCTTGAGAAGTTTTCAGAGTGCTGGTTTGGTGGTCATGAATTTCGTTAGGTATGAAATGTGGAGATATCATGGAAATATGTGTTTCTCCATCATGTTTGAAAGACAGATTTTGCAGATATATCTGTCTGGGTTGGAAGCTGTTTTCTTACTGGTCTTGAAACACTTCACTCCATAGTGTCCTGGGCTTTAAAGTTTGTGTTGGCAAGTCTGCTATAATTCTAATGGGTCTTCCTTACTAGGTGGTTTATTGTTTTTCTC
This sequence comes from Dinomys branickii, assembly GCA_004027595.1. Taxonomy (NCBI): domain Eukaryota; kingdom Metazoa; phylum Chordata; class Mammalia; order Rodentia; family Dinomyidae; genus Dinomys; species Dinomys branickii. Next base: position 12,710 of record PVLD010011510.1, read on the forward strand.
TTAACAGCTTTTGGGATTCCTTTCTTGTGTTGGACTTCTGAGATTTTAACTATGTTGTGTCCTGGGGGGGTACTTTTCTGATCATGGTTATTTGGGTTTCAGTGTGCCTCACTTACTGTATGTTAAAGTCTTTTCCCATATTTGGAAAAGTTTTTGATAATGTTTTGGTAAACAGATCTTTTGTATTATTTGTATTGATGTCTGATATTTCACTAACTCCAATTCATCTTAAATTAGTCTTCTTTGTATCATCTAGCAGCTGGTGCATCCGTTTTCCTTATTCTCTTTTTGTTTTTAAGGTATGTCTCCTTACGTGGTCTCTGTCAGCAACCCTATCTTCTAGTTCTTACACTCTGTCCTCACAATGATCACTTCTGCTGATCAGTCACGTGATAGAGTTTTAATCTTCTGAGTTCTTTTTTGGCTACCTTTTTATTTTTATTTTTTTAGGTACTGGGGATTGAATTCAGGGACTTGTGCATACTAGGAAAGCACTCCACCACTGAGCTACATCCCAAGCCCTGCTACTTTTTTATGTACTTCAGTTCTTTTCTATGCTGGTCATTTGTGTTTTATGTTGTTTTGGTTAGCTTATCCAGCTGGCTTTTTATTAGTATCTTCTGTAGAACTGCAGTTATTTTATTAGACCCGTTATCTATTTAGGTTTCTTTTCTTTGAGCCTCTCAAGTACGTTATTGACCTCTGTTTTTCAATCTCCTGTTATCTTTTTTGAATATTTCAGCTGTGCCTTTTCATTTTCTCTCCCTTGATGCCTCATGAATCAGCTTTTGGAAGTTGGGAGAGCTGGATGGGGGGCATTTATTATTGCTTTGTCTTCTTACATTTCTATTTTTTGTTCATTTGTTTTACGCACCAAGGCTTGTGGGTTGCGTATAGTGGAAGGCTTTGTTGCAGGTATGAAGACATCTTCAGTTAATGTCATCTTCTCAGCTATGCCTTCTGGGCCTGGCTAACTATGGGCAGGTGCTTCTTTCCCAGGATCCGACTGGCTCCATTTATGTGGAAGGGGAGGCTGCAATATATTTGGAGAATTACCATGTTCCCAGAAAATGAACCACACTATTGGTAATGATAAAAAGGCAATCCAGATACTGTCATGGAGAGAAAAGCAATTAATGGGGACAAGTATGTCACCTTGAGTATAGTAATAAAGTCAGCAACAATGATAGTGTCAAAGACAAATTGGAGGGGCTAGGGATATAGCCCAGGGGGATAGCGCTTGCCTGGCAAGTGCAGGGTCCTAAGTTTGATTCCTGGTACACACATGAAAAAGACAAATTGGATATTGACATAACTTAAGAATGAATAACATGCCACCCTTAACCATCAAAAAGAGATGTATAATTAAATAAACACTAAGGCAAAACAAACACTGACCTACACTAAATATCTACTAAATGGAACTTCACTTCCACTCCCAACAGAATGATATCCAACAGTAATAGCAGACAGTTCCCTGGATATCTACAGGTGCATAAAGTGTAATAGATACAATAGTAAAGGTAGAGGGAGTGGGGAACTAGAAAATGAGAGAAGGAAAATTTGAGAAGCTGATAAATGGAAGGTGAGAAAAGAGAAAAGGTAGGGGATCATGTTGAGGAGTAAAAGGAAATTGCTTACATTAGAAAACAGTAACAGGAAAGAACAAACAAGAAAAGAGAAAGCAGAGGGCAAAATAAAGGTTGAGTAAAAAATAACGCCTCTGTGTTTTTAAATGAGCGGTTTCTTTCCAGCACCTGCCTTCTTGGAATTAAGTAAGTCACCATGTTCTCTACATAGATTTAGGGTCTTGGAGCCCCTCTGTTGATTCACCCCAGATGGTGGTAACTGTTTAAGCTGCTATGTTCCTTGCTTATAAAGCAGTCAGCCCTCTGGTCTCTGCCTGAGGTAGGCTGAGGGACCAGGCTCCAAGCAGACCTTGGGACTTACTGTCAGTATTTCCTGGGCCTGGTTTCTCTACAGAAGGCAGGGTATGTGTCCTTGTCCTGAGTTTAAACTCCTGGGGGTCTATGGCTGGCCTGCAGCCTCCTGCACAGCTGTCTCTAAGTCACTCATTTTGGGAGAGTAATGCTGGAATCCATGAAGCTGCTGGCCATGTCCATTCTTTCTTTCTTGGTCTGCTGGCCCTCTGTGCTTACCTTTGAACCCTGGGCTTTGGCCTTATCCATGATTGGGCCGGTTAGTCCAGCTTTTGCTGCCAAGTAGAAGCAAAATGTAGAGCCAGGTTGGAGTTGGGGGATGGTTGCACCTGGGCTGTGGTATGGTGGCTGCAGCTTGCTTATTATGCCTTCTTGAATGTCTAACCAGTGTTGACATTAAGGTGTGATCCATCAGGTAAAGGGTTAGAATTTTAGGTGTGTTACCTCTGGCAAATCAGTAGGGATGGAAAACCATTGATGAGGAAGATTCATGGATGAGGAGGTATTTGTTGATTTCAGCTATGTTAAAGGAGAAAAAGCTTTAAGATAGCAAAGGAGGGGTATCCTGTGGGCACTTAGCTATCTAGGTTATATCTCAGAGGACAGTTGGAGTTAGAGATGAGTTAGGGACTAAGAGCCCTGCAGAACTCTTGTGTCTAAGATTTGTGTGGAGGCTCGGACACCACAGGGGTTACTATAGGCATGGGAGCAAATGAAGTGTGGTGTGCAGAAAGCCTCAATCCAGGAAGATTTTTTCCAGCTGTTTTAAATTCCGAGGACCTATATTTCTATATGAAATTCAGCAATGTGGCAATTATTTCTGACCTTTCTCTATAGTAGCTTTACTGATTGACTAAAAGAGCATATACTGTTAAAACAAAAAAGCGTCTAGAGACTTGGGCAACGAGAAGGTAGTATAACCATAGCAAGAGAGGAGAAGTTGAATGATGTGGGTGGAGAGCATATTAGAGTGCACAGAGGACTGAGGTAGATAAGGAACGGGATCTTAAGTGTGCATGAATGACCTTTTTTTTAAAGCTTGGAAAGGGATTGTTATTGATTCAAATAACACAGGTTGGTTGACTGCTTAGAACAGCAACTGTTACAGGCACTAGAGAAAACTCAGTGAACAAAACAGCCCAAGCTCCTTCATTTCATTTGAATAATAAGGGAGCAAGCCATGTAGATATCTGAGGGAGGAGCCTAGCACGCTTAGAGGAAAGTGCAAAACCTTTGAAGGTGGTTCCCCTGTTTAAGGGACAGTGGGTATAACTGAAGAGAAATGAACAGAGCTAAGAGTGGTAGGAAACAAGACAGAAAAGTGGCTTGGTCAGATCATTTAGGGCATTGTATGCTGTGAGTCTGACTCCATGTTTTATTAATGCAAATTACTATGATAATGGGCGGTGGGAAAACCTTAAGAGAGTGCGGAGCAGAAGAATATGATTAAAATTTTATTTTGAAAATGTTTTTCTGGCTGCTGTGTGAGTGCAAGTGTTCAGCAGGCAGTTATAAGGCTATTTTGATGGTCCAGGCAAAAGATGGAGTCGTTTGGATTAGGGTATTGCAACAGAGGTAGTTATTAGAGACGGTAGGTGCTTCACATATGTACAAGGGTGTGCAGATGAATTCTTTGTGAGGGGTAAGATACAGAGACTGATGGAACAGTCAGGGTACTTTGCTTGAATCAGCTGGGTATCAGAAAGGGTTCGTTACTCTAGGAAGGGTTTGTTGTTACTACTCTTCCTATAGGAAGAAGGGTTTGGATGAGAAAAATCTAGACGTTAGTGTTGGGCATAATGCATTTGAAATGAGTGTTGTTATCTAAGAATGTCTCTTAGCTGGAAATGCGATTCTGAAGTTGAGGGGACTGGTTGAGGTTGGAGGTGAGTGGGAATGATAAGCAGAGAGATGTAGTTCAAAGTAGTGAAATTAGAAACGTAAAATAGGGAGGGTTTGAGGGCCAGGGATGTACCTCGGGGCCAGAGGGCTCGCCAGGCATGCTCAAGGCCCAGTGTTCAATCCCCATTACTGAAAAAGGAGGTTTCTTTTTTTTTTTTTTTGGCGGCACTGGGGATCGAACTCAGGACCCTGCGCTTAGCTAGGCAGGCGCTTATTCCACTGAGCTACACCCCCAGCCCCCCATTACTGCAAAAGGAAGGAAGGAAGAAGAAAAGGAGTAAATGAATGAAGTCAAGAACTGAAGAGGTGCTGACTATTGATGTCAGGGACTCACCAACATTCAGAAGTCAGAAGGGTGCGAGAATAGCAAAGAGAACTGAGAAGGCCGGTAATGAAGGAAGAAGTACGGGGGCAGAAGTGTTCAGAAGCCAGGTGAAGAAACTTACTTCTGTGTGTGTGTGTGTGTGTGTGTGTGTGTGTGTGTGTGTGTGTGTGTGGACAGTTTTCAAGCTCCCTGAGAGTTTGCATAAGATGAGGATCTCTTATTAACAGTTAGGTTTGATAGAGTAGAGGCCATCCCAAAGGCAGCTTTGCTGTGCTGATTCATGTGGAAATTTAGTGGGAATCGGTGTAGGAGAAAATGGTAGCATAAAATTTGATGCTGGCTGTAGACAAGCATTTCAAAGGGTTTTACCGTACATGGGACTAGAGATACGAATACAGACTAAAGGTTGGAAGGTAGGAAGATGAGGTGATTCTCTTGTTATTGTTTCTATTATCTTCATGGGATCAGAGGTGAAGCTGTTGCCCGAGTAAAAGGAAGAGCAGGTGTTTGAAGCTCAACAAGAAAGGAATAGGTGTGAAATAGTCATCTTAAGAGGGGAACTGTGGAATTTTTTTTTGTTTGTTTTTTGTTTTTTTTTTGAACTGTGGAATTAATAGTAGAGAGTTCGTTTGAGATGTGTCATGAATTTAAACTCAAATAAGTCATTATTGCTTTTTGTTTTCAACTGAACACTTAACTGCCTGGATGTATGCGTCAGATAAGCAGAAAGGTGGGCTGAATTAGAGATTTTGCCTTGTAATTTCCATTCAGGGTGGGGAAGAGCCAGGGAGTTAAGAATCTGTATATCAAAACAATGGTTATCATAATGTAGGCAAGAAAAGAAAGGAATGGTGGGTAGTGGGAACAGGGAGATTAATAGGTAAGGGAAAGTTGGTATGATCAATGGATGTGTTTCTGAAAATGCAAAAGAATTGTATTGAGAAAAGCATGCTGGAGAGAAAGGAATGCTGGTGTTCGGGGGCTATGGAATATTTACAGTTGAAATATTGAAGTGGTGAATTTTGTTAGGTAATTACCAGGTCAAGGGTATAATTGTGGGAATGAATGGTTAATACCAGTTAAAAAAAAAGAGTTTTGGAAATGGAGGGGTCAAGGAACAGAAAAGGGCGCACTCTTGAGGAGCATCTCTGTGGATGTTGAAATCACTAGTAGTCATCATTGGAATAGTTGTGGAAGGAAGGGCAGTGGAGCGGGTACTAACATCATCAACAAATGAAAGACGCGATTTTGAGGTCACAGGGTAACTGTAGGAACCAGAAGTAACAGGTTACATAGTCCTGGGTTCAAAAGACCCATAGTCTTGGGTTTAGAGGAGCTGAACTTTGTGGAGACTGAAGAAAAGTGGTGAGAAGAAATTCTAAGACAGGGATGAGTTTGGGGATGGGGGCAGGTTTTGTACTGTTGATGGAGAAAGGTGTAATAGAGCGAAAGTGGGTATTTGGAAGATGATCACTGATTACAAAGGCTGGCATTTTATTTCAGTGATGTTTAGTAATGAGAGCCATGGAGAGTGATTCTTGGGAACGTTATGTTTACTAAAGTGTGTCAAGTAGCAGCCTACATGGTTGTATTAATTTCTGATATAGAAATAATGCAGAAGAGTTCAGATTTTCCCTTTTACCTTCTTCTGGCTAGGTCAGTCAATAGGTTATGATGCACATGAGTACAGATTATTTGAAGAGCAAAAATTTGAAAGGAAGTGACAGATCTTTGGGGATTAAATAAGGAAGCTGTTTTGGTTGGAATTCAGTTAAGGAATTAAAGTGGAAATCTGAACTAATACTATCTAATGAAGTGGCTAAAATATGTCTGCTTTACAGTTTGAAAATTAATACTGATCTTTGCCCTCCAGTGGAGGAAATCCTACCTAGTGAAATGAAGAAACAGTTAACTGCAATCTCTGAGGAAGTGATGTACCTGGCTGAGCATTTTCCTGACACTTGCAGAAAATTGGAAAATCCACAGAGGTTGTGTATTATGCTTTTATCAGTTCTGTTTGTTCGTATTCCTGTATGTGAATAATTAACTGTTCATTAAGGTAGACTCATACAAATTTGCTTGAATACCTGTACAGAGACTGATCTGTGTATTTGAGAAATCTTTACAGGTGTGAAATAGGATGTCCAAAGGGCTTAGGTTTTTCTGTTGGCTTAGTAGGATGCTTTATGAAACAAATAAATTATATTTGTATAATACCTTTTGTCAAAGCAAAATAAGTACCCATTAAGGAAAATATTTAAGATGCAAAGTTATCCTTTTTTCTGCTTATGAGCCATCTATAATTATATTGGTAGTTTGGTCACTTGAAGTCTATTGGTAAAAGCAAGTGTTATACTTAGTACCCTCTTTGGTGGGGTCACTTTAAACATTTTAGCTAGAGTAGACTACTAGAACAAAAGATACTTAGTTTGAAATTTGTGTAGAGCAAAAGCACTAGATAACTTGAGATATTTAGACTGAATATTCTTCACATGTTAATAGACCTTGGACTATAGGTTCTACGTAGTTCACTCTGTTTTGGAACCAGACCTTTCTCTGGTCTTAATTACTGAGTGATTTCCTTGCTAAATCTCTAAAAACAGGAATGTTCTTCAACAGTGAGCAATTACAATGTGTGATAATGTAATTCTGAGGCAAAGAATACTGTGTAGAAATGAGCAGTTAGAAAGGTAATTCATTAGAAATGTAATACATTCATTAGAATTAACTGTAATTCATACACCATTTATTCATATGAGAAAATAGTAGGAAATGTCTTTTATGCCTCATTGAAGAAAGCAGGAAGCCACTGATATTTGTTAAGAGTAAGTATCAGCTAGCTTACGTGAAACATGTCATCCTGTAAAGTTCGTGAAGGGTGAGTGAACTCTTGACAGTTTTGTTGGTAGATCTGTGCCACTGTTGCTGTGTTTATGTTTCAGCATCCTCAATACAGGTAATAAACTACGTTCCTACCAAACTTCTATATGTACACGGCTCTTACATTTGAATAGCCATGTACCGTGCTAAGTACTCTTTATGGTTTACAAAATTTTAAAACACTAAAATTGCTTTGATTTTAATTTTTGAATTTATTTTTGCTCTTGATATTTTTGTGTGTTAATTTGGATTTGCCAACTTAAACTTGAGCTCAACTTTGGAGTATTGTGTAAATAACTCTTGAAACGACCCAGCTCATTGGTAGTTTATTACCATGTCAAGGCAAATTTTTATTTGCATCATTAATACAAATTTTAAAAGGCATTTCAGATTTTATTAAGTATTGATTTTAAATATTGCAAAATTAGAAAACCTGAAAAGTACTAATTGCGTGCTAAAACGTGTCTCACTGCTCACTGTGGTCCGTTTACTATCTCTAACTTCCAGTTTTATGAAGTACCTAAAACATTGCTCTAGTAAGACCTGTACGTGGTAGGTAAGATAGTGTGCTTCATTTTATATTCTAGCAGTGGTTTTCCATTGTGATTAATCAGGGTTAGTGACTATACTGTACGGCCATTTAGAGTAAGTTGAAACATTACATATTAACAATTGCAGTGGGCTCAGTGTAATTTGTATGCCACTTATTCATATTCATATGAATGTTATAACTTCTCATTTGTTTTATTTGCCTACTGATGGAAAGGTTTTTTTTTCATTTTTTGAAGAATATGTGTTCATTTTTAAAGAGGTAAACTGTCATTTTCAAGCGACTGTGTAAAAACTTGTTACATTTGAGACTTTTTCAGTAATGAAAAAGTTAGATAAAATATTGGATCATAAACTTTTTCTTTTAACTTAAACTATATTTGTTCCCAATATTTTGGTCTGCATCAGTACTTTTTCGTTAAATATAGGCCACTGTTTGGATTCTGCAAAATGCTTCTTGCTTAGGCTGCTCATGTTGTTTACAATTTCAGCGTCTTGAAAATGGAGTGAAAAATTATGACATTTGAAGCAATCTGAATGGAGAGTTCTAGGAATTTTTATGATTTTTCCTCTATACTTTTATATTTACAATGACTATAGTTTATCAAATAACTTTTTTTTAAAAAAGGAAATGTGCTAAGTCTTTCCATATGTTCAGTGCAGAATTTTATGACTTTTTTGTGTATCATTGATTTACTTTATGTTTAATTAAATTAATTATAAAAATGTAGCTGACACGAACAGTTTGGGACCATATATGACTAATTCTTTGTGAACATGCAAATCAGTGGTTGGGTGCAGAAGTACCTACCTATGCTAGAAAGTGACCCGGCTCTTATCACAGGGCATTCAGAATGAAGGGCAGGAGTAATCTCATGAGTCTTCTTTAAGCAGTTTTAGAAACTTTTTATGTATTAAGAAGCTTTCAGATTTGTCCTTATAGTTAATACAATTAAAGTTTAATCTTCTTACAAATTTTATAGGGTTCCTATGCTATTGAAGAATATTTCAGAAAATCTATGTTCACTGAGGAAGATGATATTTGCCTCTACTAACACCGAGCCTGACCTGAGGCCCAGCAGTAATTTTAACTTACTATCAGTGGAGGATTCAACTGTTGATGGAAAAGAACAGAAACAAATTAGAGAACATAACATTTTTACCAAAGTTAAAGATGAGACGTGGGACACAACACTTGATAATTTAATTAAACATGACGGAGAAGATACACTCGGAAATGCAGTCAAACAAGAAGATGATGGCTTTGAAGATGGAATAAAAGAAAATAAATTAGAAGAAAATATGGAAAAAAATTGTTTGATGTCGTTAGATATTACAGAATATGACCTCCAACTTTTGGAACAGCAGGCTCAAGAAAAGTATCTTAGTGATGTTTCTTTTCAGTCTGCTGAGGTACTAAACAAATTGGAGACACTTTTTACACTCATAGTAGGGGCTAATTTCTGTAAAGAGTCACATGGTAAATAACTTAAGCCTTATGGGACATACATGTTCTGCTGCACACAGTGCGTTCTGTCTCTGTAGTGTGAAGGCAGCCATAGGCAAATGTGCCATTCGTGTCTCAATAATATTTTATTTACAAAGACAGTGGATCATGTCTGACTTAGGAGCTATTGTTGGCCACTCCTCACTTCATGTAATAAAAAGCATTATAAAATTTTATAGTGTTAATAGACATTTATTATCAGTTGCTGTTTTATTTTTTATTATGCGTTTTACATAGTAGGTATCTCTGCTTTTTTGGATTCTTTAAATATATGCTATTGTTTACTCTTTTAAAATTGACTTTTTGGAGGGAGCTTTTATTTTCTCATAGAAACGCCTGTTAGGGTGAGAGTTTTTTAAATAAATATCTGATGTTTTTGCTTAATATTAGTTCTTACAGTCATCTGGAAAGTAAATAACTTATTTTTTTTTTAATTTCTAAAGTAGAAATTAGTTAAGAAGCTCATGTTCTGTAGAATTTTACATTTTCTTGCAATAAATAAGTATGTAGATTTTGAAAACCATTTTAATAGGATAATTTTCTCATTTTTCTAATGGAAACAAAATTTCTAATGGGGAAATTCTCTTTTTAACTATATTAATAACCCTTTCCATTAGTCTGTGAATGTTTTAAAATTGTTTACAAAATATTCTCAAAGCATTTGCAAAGAAGGTTCCTCTGTCAGTAGGTACTGTCTTTTGCTAACATCTGTATTACCCTTTAATTTTCCAAAAATTTCCTGGTAGGTATATACTTTGGAAATTATGTATTTCATATAGTACAGAATTATGATCGCGATTTCATGACTTATCTTCTAGACCAGTTATTGCCATTTTTAATAATAATTAACATTTTTCTTTATTCAGTAAAGACCTTATCTAAAAAGTACAAAAATTTCTCCTTGTTAAAACTTTATTTTAAACTCTTTTAAACCTAAAATTTGCAGATTAAGACTATTTCTTTTTCTCACTTAAGTTTAAGTGTTAGGCATTTTTGGGGGCATCTTATCTCAGTCTTTTCTTGTGAGTTTCTTTGTGTGGATTTTTATGCTATTGGACACTTCCTTCCTGAGGCTTGGCAAATTACTAACATCCCTCATATCCAAACTTGTGTAAAGACCAAATGAATAATAGCATATCTGACACTTTGTCAAATTCATATAGATGGCATTTGTACAATCGATCTATTTAAAAATATGCAGTCATAATATACCAGCTTTATTTTTTAAAACAGTTCCTCTAAAAAAATGATTACTATTCTTGACCTGTTTTTCTCTGGTACTGGGTATAGAATCCAGGGTCTTGGCACTGAGCTACACCCACAGCCATTCTCATTTTTTATTTTATTCTGGAATAGGATTTTGCTAAGTGCCTAAATTGCCCATGGGGGCTCAAATTTCCATCTTTCTTGCCTCAGCCTCCCAGAGTGTGAGGATTACAGGTGTGTACCACCACCTCTGCAGATTTTTTCAACATTTGACATTTTTTTACCCATGGTTGAAGTTTTTGCTTTTTACTCTAAGAGTAGGGATTTTCTTGCAAGTCTGTGAATTTAAGTTGTGTAAGTTTTTAACTATCTTTCCCTTTGGTTCTTGTTTTTTCCTGTCATGCCTTCTTCCTTCTGCTTTTCTTCTGCATATTATATAAACATATAAGTATGATTTGTAAATTTATCTACTAGAGAAGAGAAAAGATGGCTAAAGATAGGTAGCATTGATAACTATTTTGTAGGAAAGAAGGTGATCAATTACTGGAAATTAATTTTGAAATGCTTTTTTTTAAGCATTTATCTCCTGATAAGCATGAAAAAGATTCATCCTATATAATTGAAAGTGATGAAGATTTAGAAATGGAGATGCTTAAGGTATGTTTAAAATTATTAAAAATTACTTAATATTCTTTCCAAAGGACATTTAATGGAAATATTACTTAATTGTAAGCTAGATCCCATCACAATGACATTAGTTTGAGTTGTGGAACTTTAATGTTCTCCAATTCATATTTCTTTGTTTTTGTATGATGTATAATATTTTATAAGTAATATATTGATTTTTGCATACTTTTCTGTGTTCTTTTTACATTACTTTCTTTTAATTATTTTCTGGAACAGAGGTAGTGATTAAGCTCTTCAGTATTGATATTGGTTTCCCTTCCCATCCGTATGTATCCCCTTTTATTTGGGTATTCTGTTTTTATACATTCAATAATCTTTGTAATCTTTGGTATCTCTTAGTGTGGATTTTAAATATTTTGTATAATGTTCTAACAGTTAAAGTGGTTCAAGTTTACTATGTTATTATGAACACTGAAAGTATAATTTATATATTTTTGTCCCTTTACTCCATCTCCAGTTTGTCAGGTGTTATGAACCAAAAGTAGACAATAAAAGCCAGGTTGGGGATAGAGCTCTGTGGTAGTTGGTAGCCAGTGTAAACAGCATTCTGGATTGAATCCCTAGTGTTAAACAAGAAAAAGAAAGGGAAGAAAGAAAGTCCAGTGTAGCCAAATTAAGGAAACAGTAGAGGAAAACACAAGGGTGCCGTTGTGTATACTCCTTAGTCCTCATCTTGAGATTGATGTGCTTTTTCCTTTTATGAAGTGAGAGTAATTTCTTGATTCTAGTTGTGGCAATTACAATGACAATTAAGAATATAGGTTCAGAATTTAGATGTGGATTTGTGTTCCCTTTCCCTTTATTGACCATGTGACTTTTCTTACCCTTTTTGAAGCTCAGATAACAGTTGTTATTTAAAGTACTGCTGAGAGCATAGCATAGAGTCTGGCATTCAGTTAAGTGTTTATTAAATATAAGCTAAATCATAATTCCTTGATTGATTAACCATTTCTCTGAGGAGTAGTATTCAAGTATTGTATTGATAGAATTCTTATGGATCTCTATAGACATAAAATACATAACCTCTTAGAAGGCAACATGGTTGCTGGTGTTAGAGACCTTTATTTTATAGTGCTATCTAAATATGTTTGTGGACTTGAATAAAAAAATTACAAGCAAAATCACTTTGTGTTCTCTTTAAGCCTAAAATGAGTACGCTTTTTCTTAAACTCTTAAAATGAAAATAATAAATGGAAGGTTTAATGAAAAGAGAGAATGAGCACCGTGGCTTAACAAAGCCTTCCTTCCCCCTTTTTAGCAAAATGTTTATAGATAAAATTGAAAAATCCTAACATTCCTGAGATAATCTTTTGTTGAGAGAGAAAACCAAGTATGGTAGCGCCAAAGTAAAAATGAATAATTTTATTTCATGTATGTGTGTAGTACTCTCTTCCTGAAATTTGTTTAATCTTGTGCTTCTTTTTGAGAAATCCAAAACCACATTTATTATTTGCTTGTAGTTTAAGCCTTATCCTTACTCAAGAATGTGACTGTGTTACATAAAGAAACTCATTGCAAAAAAGTTTGAAACTCAACATTTATCACTTGTGAATTGAAAACATGGAAGTACAATAAAGAAAAAGATGTTTTAAATTATCAGAATTCAAAATTTATGATAGATTTCCTCAGGGGCAGTTCATTATATGCTATTAATGAACCTTGTTTATGCTGGAAGTATTCCATCTTTGGCCTTGTGCCTTGGAAACTATTCTCGAGCACGTATTTATAGAGGAACACACATGTTCTTTTGTAGTATTGCTTGTACAGCTGCCAGCTTTGAACAAAATTGTAGGCCATGTTAATAATAATTCTTTTGTGTTTGGTGAAAAAGATACGATACTGTCAGTGGTTCTGCTTTTATAATGTCCTTTAAACTTTCAGTCTTTAGAAAACCTAAATCGTGACGCTGTAGAAGCAGTTCATTCTAAGTGCTCCGAAACAGAAAGGAATTTGAGTCCTCCTAATGAAGAAGGTGAAGATAGGAATGAAGCCATTCAAGAGGAGGAAGAAGATGAGGATGGTAAGCAATGAAATATGTTCGCTGCAACTCCCTTGTGATACTACCACTGCCTTTAGTTTATGGTCTAGGTTTAAAGTGTTTTAGAGGTTACGGGCTTTGAAGCATTTGATTAATTTGTTATTAAATCCTATAAACTTGCTCTTAAATTCCTTGGTGCTGTCATATTTATGAAGCACAACTTTACTGTTTCTAAAAATAGATAATGAAAATCTTGCATCATTCGAGGAATCTGGTGATGTAAAACTTTTCATTCTGAATTATAAATTTTGTTTAGGCCTTAGCTATAGTCATGAAATCCTTTACTGAATGTTAGAGATCATGGCAAAAGACAGGGATATGTAGCATCTGCTCTTAGGGAGCTTATTATTCACACAATACAATTTAAAAGAGCGAAATGAACGAGTTTTCAGGCTTTATGTTAATATGATAAAAGATGCACTAAATTAATTTTTCAGTAAGTGAAAAAGTTATGGCAAGTCAGGATCTTTTTATAAAGTAGAATTCACACTAGACTGAGACTTCATTGACGCAATATGCAATTCAACATTGTTAGATGGAAAGTATATATAAATACACTGATAATATGTCTTTGTCTTTCTTTATTAAATACAGGCATAATTTGTCCAGAACTATTTGGTTTTCTGTTTAGAAGTGTTGAAGTTGAGAAGTTTAGTAATTAGCTTTCAATTTAGTTTAGTGATGACCGATTCCTTTTTTGCCCTTCCTTTGCCACCCATGAATTTTTGGACCTAAGGGAACAGTGAAAGTCACATGGGCAGAGCTAATGTAATAGCCCCACTGTACGCTGCAGGTAGAGTTTTGGTCATAATTTAGGTAGGTAAGTTTACTGAACTAAATTGGATTTAGTTCATTAAACTTGATTTAGCTAAGTTTAGTTAAATAGGCCTAGGTAACTAAAATGAAGATTTTTTATTTTATCTGTAGATTTTGTGACATTAATGTAATATTTGATTATCATTAATTGAAAGTTGGTTATATTATAAAATTGGGTTGGTATATGACTGTTTCATTCTACATGTAAAAGTCTAAGAAGTATAACTGATGCTAACATACCAGTATTTTATGGTGCAGGTAAAATGTGAAGGAAACAAAATTTTAAAATTTAACAATCTTAGGGTCATGACTGATAACCAGAGCAACACATGGCATTAGACTCAAAATAAAACAGTAACTTCTGGTGCTTACAGTTATATTCTTTTAAAAAAGCCAATGAAATAAACTTCTTCCTTTCATGTAGTGTGTTTGTATTTGAACATAAAAGCCCATTTTGTTTTATTTTAAGACCATTTTTTGCCAGAACCCAATGCAAAGCAAGTTATTTGCCTCAAGACTTATTTTGGCCATCATAGTTTTAAACCGTGAGTATAATCTCAGTTAATTAAATTACACATTTTAGTATGTTTTCACAAGGGAAAAAAGCTAATCTCTTCTGCGGTAGCAGCTCGATATCACTATAGTCATATTTTCCATACTCTAATTCCTATAAGTGACTACAAAATTATCTTGAAGTAATATTATATATAAAATTCATTTCTGCAAATCATGTTTATAAGCAAGGAAAGTGGTTTTCTTTTTACCGAGTGCTTCTTTATAGAAACCAAAGATATTAATGTATTTCCATTTAATGTTGATATATTTCCATTAAGTGTCTGTGTGCCTGCTTTGTGCATCCTATTTCGCAATGCCAATAGGACAGGAGCTGGTAAGACAGTACTTTCAAGAACAAGGATGATGTATTTAACATTCGCAAACTGTGTTTACATCTAAGGTACATACCTGTAAGTATAAATGAATAAAAGTGAGATGAGGGACAAGTCAATTTACATAAAAGTACTAAGAATATAAAAATTAAGAGTAGATTTTTTCCAGTTTTAAGCATTTAAAATAAACTCCATTGAAACATTTTCCTTTTTGTCATTCAAACTTAAAATTTAAGCATCTCTTGTGTACAGGAGAGTGCACATAGGTGTTCAGGTTAATGAAGTTTGAAAACCGAGCACCCTGTACAGTCATTAGCAGCCTCGCTGAGACTACCTCTCTGTTTTCCCTTGAGATTATTAAAAAAATACTTTTTTCAGCAGTGGGGTATTTATTGTCTTTATAAACCTTTTTTTTCTTTTCTACTCATGTTTTCTTGGTACATCTTAGATATACATAATGATGACATTCATCATAGAGAATTTGTAACAGTACATGATATGACCTGTTTCTTTTCTTCCCATTCCCTTCCCCTCCCCTCAACCTTCCTCACCTCTCTACTTACAAAAGCTGTTTCCATTTTTCCCTTCTTTTCTCTCTCTCTCTTTTTTTTTTTTTTACTTTTCTCTTCTTTCTCCCTCTCCCTCCCTTGTTCTGCTCCCCACTGAAACATTTTCTTCCCATTTCACAATACCTGCTGTACATTTTGGTCCTTATTTACACTTTTAGTTTCTCATACCAGAGACACAGTGTGATATTTACACGCGTGTCCGATTTATTTCACTTAAGAGTATGGTCTCAAGGTGCATCCATTTATCTAGAAATATCTTGAAGAAATTATAAGAAAGTTTTCTAAGGTAAAGTTAAAAGGATTTTAAAATTTTTATGAGTATTTGTTTACAGTACATAAATTACAGTACCTAGATTACACTTATGTGGAGTTGGTACACGTACATCACACATCTTAGTCATTTTATTCTCTTTCCCTCTTCTCCCATGTGTATATCCATCACCTAGATTCTACTATTTAACTTTACTTGTTTTACCTCGTATCCAGCTACCCATCTCCCTATTGATCTACTACTCTGTCAGAATATTAGCATGCATCTCAGGATCAATTTTGGACATCATTACACTTCCCTCCAAGTTCCTTAGCACTTAAATTATTAACTAGAGTTAAATATTGTAATTTTTCTTTTATAAAATTTGCATACAAGAAATGTACAAACTTTAAATGATGTTTGCATATATCAAGTATATAAACACACATGTCCTTATCAAGACATAGAATATTACCATTACCCCAAAACTTCTCTCATTTTAATCTTACATCATTTCTCTTATACATAATGAGTTCTTTTGGATATCAAGCATGAAGCTTGAAACTTACTTTATACTTTAAGTACATGTAATAAAACTTTATAAATACCAGAAAATGTAAACTACTGATTCTTTAGCCAGCCTAAATGGGAAGTTGATTACTAGAGTTCCTTGTTGTAAAGTTCGAGTGTGTGTATACATTTATACGTGAAACTCAGAATTAGAAGTGAAGGTCTGTTAGTAGAAGTAAAAAATAAGTTTCAACTTATCATTTGAGTTTCTTATTCATAAAACAAAATAGCTTTTTGCTTTTTACCTTCGAGGGTTCAGTGGAAAGTTATTCATTCAGTTCTGGAAGAAAGAAGAGATAATGTTGTTGTCATGGCAACTGGTAAGTATTAGTTAAGTGAAAAATCTAATCCTTTAAAAACTAAAATGTAAATGGTTTAAAGTGCTTAACCTTTTATTAAACTCTCAAAATACAAATACAAGTGGTGTAAAATATCGAAGAGAGTGAATGAAAAATAGATGTTAAAATGTATGCATGGAATAGTTTTTAGGAGGATGATACATTGGTGCTGATCATTCAGCCATACAAGTACATGGTAAGAAGATGTTATTTTTTATTTTTGTGATTGTGTTGTTTTTACTTTAAGGTTATGGAAAGAGTTTATGCTTCCAGTACCCACCTGTGTACTTAGGAAAGATTGGCATCGTCATCTCCCCACTTATTTCATTGATGGAAGACCAGGTGCTCCAGCTTGAGTACGTAGTGCTTCACCGCCACGTCATTGCCCTCTTGTTTTAGTCTATAAATGAAAAATCTGATGTATTGTGTGTTAAAATTTAGTTCAAAATAACACATTTCTGCAAGTTGTGCTTTATCTGTGCTAGTAATAAATAACACATTAGTGGAAGATCTTACCTTCCTCCTTTTCTTCTGTTTTTTCTCGTGCTTGGTATTAAACCCAGGCAAGTGCTCTACCAATAATGTGCATCTCTGGCCCTTCTCTTTTGATTTCTCTACATATCAAAGTTATCAATAGAGGGCCTTCATAAAATTTTCTAAAAGGTATTATTTTTCCAGTTTACATTTATTATTTTAAAATTCATTTCTTGTTCTGTTACCTTTAGTTTGGTATGAAATACATACAGAGAAGTCTACTTTTTATCTCTAAAAAACTTTTTACCTTCTTCAACCCAAGTTCTCAATGAAAGATTCAACCTTAAAAATTTGCCTGGCCCTTGAAGGACTTTATCTAAAGTTAGTGTGATATGAAGGTAGAGAAAAAGGTTGCAGAGAACAGGAGTACATGTTATAACTTTTTTTATTTGTTCTCACTTAAAAATGAAATTGACATTTGTAATGTGTACATTGCTCTGGAATATTTGTTGTTCTTGTTATAGAATGTCCAACATTCCAGCCTGTTTCCTTGGATCAGCACAGTCAAAAAATGTTCTCGAAGATGTTAAACTGTAAGTTACTCAGGTCACTATGGCATATAAGAAAATTCTGTATAGAAATATTTTACTTACTGCATGAGTAAAATGTCCATGATTTAAGTGTACTTTGTAGTACATAGTATAGTTAATTTAGCATGTTTCTAACTTAGAGGGTTCTGTTATTAGTTCTTGAGCTGTAAGATTAACATTGTCGTCATGGAATTCTAAAAGTTTGATTTTGGTGATTGGTGGCTAGAGTGGGAAAGGCAAGGAAAGAGGAAGGAATGGTTTAAGAAAGATCCTAGTAAACTTTGCAGGTTTACCGGTAGAACTCAAAGAATATCTGGATTTGGCTATTTTTACCAGTGAGGACACTGATGCCCAAAGACAAATAATTTTCCCGGAGTCACACAATGAAATTTTGACTGAGCAGGGACTGGACCAGTGATGGCCCGTTTAGAGCTTTCAATGATAATAAACAGCTGGCTGCAGCATGTGTGCTACAGATTTGCTGCCACTGGTCTTGACTTTTAAGTCCTTTTCCCACCAATTCTATCATGACATAAGAAGAATATCATCTTAAGTATACACTAAAAATATGTGTATGTAAATGTGTACACACTAACATCAATATATGTGCATATTAATATATTTATATGCATATGTAAATACATACTCGGTGCACAGATGCATTTAATAAGTTTTGAGAAATGCATATAAATATGTGGCCCAAACCCCTATCAAGATGGTAGCGTATTACTGTGAGGAAAGTTCCTTCATTTGTATCCTGAAGCAAATCAGAGCTTTAAATTTTTCTACTACTGTGTGATTTTTTTCTGCTCTAGAATTTCCTGTGAACAGAGTCACATCAAATGAACTTTTTCCTGAAAGCCTTTTTGGTTCAGTGTAGTGTCCTTTTGATTCTTCCATGTTGTTGTATGTGTCATAGATTTTTTAATGTCTGAGGATGAATGTACTATACTTTGTTTTTACATTTTGTCCTGGACAGATGCCTAGGCTAGTTCTAGTTTTGAGCTATTAGTAAGGAAGCTGATGTTAACATTTCAAAACAACCTTTTTGTGAACATCTGCATTGTACATTTGAATATTTTATTTAGCTTTATTGAGGTATAATTGGCATGTAATAAATTTGCCATACTGAAAATGTATAATTTGGTACATTTTAACTTAATGTATGCATTTACAAAACCGTCATCAAAATACAGATAATGAACATAATCATCACCTGCAAAGTTTACTGGTGCTTTTCTTAAACCATTCCTTCTTCTTTCCCTACCTTTCCCACCTCATCTGCTAGGTGACTGGTGATCTGTTTTCCATCACTATAAATCAGTTTGTGTTTCTATAATTGTATATAAATGGAGTTAATCATACATTGTATGTTTTTTCTTTTGTCTGGTTTAAGTAATGCAGCATAATTATTTTGAGATTCATCCATGATATTACATGTATTCATAGTTCATTCCTTTTATTGTCAAGTTGAATACATTACATGGATGTGTTACAGCCTGTCTGTTTACATGTTAATAGATATTTGGAATGTTTCCATTTTAGACTACTACAGGGACAGCTACTCTGAACAATATGTTTTCATTTCATTGGTATAAGTGGAGTGACTGGAAAGGTAGTGGTTTTAACTGCTTTTTCCAAGTAAGGTTAAATTGACATAACGTAAAATTTACCACTTTACTATTGTTAACATTGGGTAGCTTTTAGTGTGTTAATAATGTTATATAACTGTCATCACAAATTGCAGAATATTTCATTACCTGCAAAAGTATTGTCACACTAATTAACCAGTCCCTACTAGTTGCTTACTTTTCTATTCCATTCCAACCACTCATCTGCTGTGTGTCTCCACTTAATATACCTGTCCTGGACACTTCATATAATCAAACTTAGGTATTGTGTGGTTTTTTGGTGTCTTGTCATCTCTCCTTAGCATTACTTTATCAGTTTATCTCACTTTTTATTATGACTGAGTATATTTCCACTGGACAGGCATTCCACACTTTGTTTGTCCATTCCTTTGTGGTGGACATGTGGGTTATTCTTACTTGGCTTTGAGGAAAATAATGCTTCAAATATTTATGTTGAAGTTTTTATGTAAACATGTGCTTTTCAGTTTTGTTGTGTAAATGTTCACGGGTGAAATTGCTAGGCCATGTGGTGATTCTGGGTCTAACTTTTTAAGAAGTGTCAAACTTTTGGAGACAGGTTGTACCATTTTATGCTCCATGCCCCCCAGCAGTATATTAAAGGTCTAGTTCTCCCCCATTCTTGACATTTCTTGGTATGGCCAATCTTAAATTTTACCAATTTTAATAGCATATTTAATACTTTTAAATTTAGCATTGTGTGTTGCATTTGCTTTGCCCTGCTAACTATGTCACCTCTTTTCATATACTGATTGGCCATCTATATATCTTCTTTGTGGAAGTACCTGTTCAGACCTTGTGTCCATTCTTTACTGGTCTTTTTTCCTTACAGAGTTTTGATAGTTATATATTCTGGATATAAATCTTTTCTTTTATATATGTTTTGCAAACATTTTGTCCTAATTCATGTCTTCTTGTTTTATTTTCTTCACAGTTCTTTTAAAGAGCATAGGCTTTCATTTTTTTTTTTTCCCTTTGCTACTGGGAATTGAACTCAGGACCTTGCACTTACTAGGCAGGCTCTTGTGCCACTCAGCCATTTCCCCAACCCTAGGTTTTCATTTTGATAAAGTCCAGTTTGTCAATTTGTTCTTTGTATGGATTTTGCTTTGGTGTTTAAGAAATCTTTACCTAGCCAAAGTCACAGAGTTCATTTTATTTTATTTTCTCTTAAAAGTTGTATCATTTTATATTTTACCTTTAGACCTATGCGTCATTTTATCATTTGAACTGTAGCTTGTATTTATTTATTTTTGCATATGGATGTTTCAGCTCTGTTTGTTAAAAGACTGTTACTTCTCCACTAAATTGCCTTTTTACATTTATAAAAAATAAATGGACTAGCCAAGCATGGTGATACATGCCTTGTACTTTTAGCTAGTTGGGAGGCTGAGGCAGGAGGTTAAGAGTTTGAGGTCAGTCTGGGCTACTTAGTGAGACCTTCTATCAAAGTGGGTCTCTTGTTCCATTTTCTCTTCTGTAGATCCATTTGTCAGTCTTGTTTGTCATCCTTCCTTACTAGAGCCTTGTTAAACTTGGAAATCACATGGTACGGGTCCTCCAGTTTTGTTCTTTTCCTTCAAAATTGATTTGGATTTTCTGAGTCATTTCTAAGTATTTCAACATCACCTATTGAACCAAGATTCCTACTGAGATTTTGATTTGGGTTGTCTAGAATCTATGCATCTCAAGAATTAGCAGCCCTGATAATTATTATCATTATCTTATTCTGAAGAAACTGGGGCATGCTAAAGTTAACTAACTTGCCTAAAGTCAGTTTGCTTGTTAGCATTAGAACTGAGTTTCAAACCTGAGCAATCTGACATCAAAGGTTTCTTACATTGTTTCCTTGTTGATTAGAAAACTGTTCAGGAAGGTCAAGGGGATTTTTTTTTTAACTAATAGATCCCTAGGGAAAGTACAATACCTAGCACATCGTAGATACTCAAAAATTGGTTCAAGTGAATGTAACTGTTTAACTGTTTTAAAGTCTTTTTGTGTAGAACATTGTTTCATCTTATTGAACCTTATCTGTCTTTATTCAGCAGAATGGAGAAAGACATTCTGTATTTTGCCCAAGACCTACTCTTTATAACAAATATCAACTACTGTGTCTGCCCAAAATAGAAATTAACTTAATGTAGTTTAAGCACATACTGAATTTTACACTAGGGATAAAGGAGTGTTTCATGGTTCCTACTGAGGAAAAGTCAGCTCATAGTAACAGACTGGAACTGGATTTGGAAAATCTGATAGAGCTTTCTTTTCATCTAGAGTCCCCATGTGTTTTTCTCATTTTTTTTTCTCGGAGGAGATAAGCATTCTTGGTTTTTCTAGTCACACAATAGAGGATGGCTGCTCTACAGCTCCCCTTTTTTTGTATTGAACTGACTGGTGGTTTCATGATCAGACTTCCCAATTCTAGGACAGAGACTGAACTGGCTTGACTTTGACACCCTGTCCCTGGGCCCAGTAAATTTTAGGCAAAAAAGCAAAATACATAGAATAAGTATGAATACTGAAGGCTTAATCATGGGAGAACAGGAATTCTGGGTTGTAATTCTCAGAAAAGGAGTGTGACGATGGGTGGGATAATGTCATGAAAAGTTTATTAAGGTTTTTCATTTAACTCAAGCACTGTAATTTTAGGACCAGACTCCTGGAAATCAAGAGCCTGGCTTTTAATGTCATCTTAGTGCTAAATACCCGCTGACAGATTGCCACATTTTACTTTGATGTATTAAAGAGAAGTCAAACACTTAATATATGTGAATATATAAACATATATAGCATTCATTTAGTTTTTATATAAGTGGCATAATGCACCTTTTAAACATTTATTAGGTATTTTGATTTGAAGTTGTAATTCATTGAGAAGATTATTTTCTTTATTGTGGCTTTTTTTTGGTGTTTCTATCTTGTTTATTTTTCACAGAGGCAAATATCGGATTATTTACATAACTCCAGAATTCTGTTCAGGTAACCTGGACCTACTCCAGCAGCTTCAGGCTGATATTGGTAAGTGACAAAATAGTATCTGTATCGTACTTACTGAATTGTCATAGTTAAACCTGTAGATGGATGCTTGTGTTAAAGTTTATTGCAAACATCTCCACGTTGCTTCTCCTATTTTGTCTCATCGTTTTACCATAGCAGCTGGGTTCCTTTGTTATAATTCCTGTTTATGTATCTGTTTTCTTCAGCCAGGGTATAAACTTTTTGAGGGGAAAATGCAGTTCTTGTTTATGTTTCCCTAGTACAGTGCTTGGCACATAATTGGTTACTTAGATGTATCATTGAATAAATATTGAATCTCAGGCTTTAAGAAAGTATAATGTACCACTTTTTCAAATTTTGAGAGTGAATAGAATTCATGTAGTGGTTCTCTATCCTTGATGTGTGTAAGAATCACCCTTAAACCTTAGAAAAGTGTAGCTAACTGGTCTTCAACCTTAAAAATTCTGATGCAGTAGGCCTGGGGTGGGGCTTGGCGTCTGTAATTTTTCACAGGTGATTCTCATGTGTAGCTAGCGCTGGGAACCAGAGTTCCTTTGATACCCATGAATGTGTATGATTACAAACAGACCAATGCCCCAGCTTGGGTAATGTAAGTCAGAGCTTATTTTGTAGAAAATATAAATGTAGAATTAGTGAAAGGATGCTCCTGTATTGGGGGATATGTGAAATTTTTTATTTATTGTTTTCTTAGTGGTTTCCTGTGAGTCACACTCATGATTTTGATCACAAATGCCCATATTTTATACCTTCAGTTGAACAAACTAAACTTAGTTTTTCCAAATTGTATGACTTTTTTGAATAATTATATATAAAATTAAGCCCAGATAGTTTAAATTTTCAGCTTTGTAACATTTTATTTAATAGTACATATAAGGAAAATATTTGATGATTTTTTTCCAACAATATAATGATATGATAAAAGTAAAAAATGAATGAGTGCAGAAATTAACATTTGAATAAATATATTATCTAAGTACCTCCTTCAGCTACTAAGCTCCCTTACAGGTATATCTTTGCATTTAATGGAAAATGAGTTTGATATGGCTCCTATTAGTTTGCATGAAATTTCTTTTAAATACTTCTTTTTAGATTAAGCCTAACTACCCCAGGTGTAAATTTCTTGGTTTGAGTACAGAAAGCTAGGATCTGTGGCCACAGTGGTCTGGGTGTGTTTGCTGGCTCCCTGGCAGGCGGGCATGGCAGGCACCACGGCAGAAGGGAAACTGTCCACGGCGAGGGAGGCAGGAAGCAGCAAAGCAGCGGGCCTCCCTTTGCCTTGTGTTTCATCCAGGTTAGAAGCCTTTTGGGTGGTGCCAGTGACACCCAGGGCGGGCCTTCCTACTGCCCACACCCAGAATAATGCTAAGCCAATCAGCCTTAACTAAATAACAAATTTACTTACAACGCTCTTAATCCACATTCACACAACTCTTATCCACATTACACACCACTGATCAAGCTTTTTGGAAAACCCCACGTATGACTCCATGAGGCTTTGTGGGGACATCTAGATACAAGCTAAAACAAGCACTTATAACTTGTTGTAATCACTTACATTTGTGAATAGTGGGTTGATTATGAGCACTGGTATCATTATAGCACAGTACTTTGGGATTTATGAAAAAATTGTGGGGGGTGACTTAATGTTGAATAAGAAGGGATAAATGGAAATTACTTTTGAGATATTTTCCTTTGGCTTTTGTTTGTAGGAAATTGTAAGTCACTTGCAAAAGTTAATGTACTCACGATGTTATTTTTACAGTAGTCTGACATTTGACTAATTAGACTCATAATTTTTAGGTAAATGTTAAATTATTTAAGTACTTTGGGTTTATAACTGAAACAGCAAACATACTTTTATATAGATGCTCCTTACTCCCATACTTGTAAATGTGTTTTTAGAAGTTAGACTTGCATGGTGGACATGCCGAATGAAATACCTGTAGGTCTTGCAAAAACACTCGAACTTGTACATTTAAAGTGAGTATCGTTGACGAAAGCTTGCCTCATCTGATTTTGATAAAAATTAAGCTCCTCTAAAAGCTACTCAATCAAACCTGCAACTAAGACTTTTAAAATAAAGGAGGATCACCATCTTTTTTTTTTTTAACATGTTTAATTTAAAATCTAGGTGATCTGGTTTCTGAAAAAATAACCATATGGGTTACACTGATGTTGTACCAGGTACTCAGTAGTGGCTGGAGAATTTTGTTGCTAGTGAATTTTTTTGCTTATGGTTAGTAGATTTATTTGCTTTCTTTATCCTCCTTTCCCCTCCTATTGCGTGTAGTTTTAATCTCGAATTGCTGTTGTTCATTGGCATGTCTATCTCCTCCTGTGTGATGGTGAGTTCCTCAGGGTCAAGTATTGCATTTTATAAATCTTTTTATTCCTAGAAAAGGGTTTAGGTCATACCTGCCATTTAATAACTATAATGATAATAGTATAATATTTTAATAATTAAGCTCTTTTTTGTGTTGGTACTAGGTCCTATCTAAGTATTTTATTGGAGTGATCGAATTTAATCTTTAGAGTAATAGAAAAGATTTCTTTTGTTATCTGCATTATACTTGTGTAGAAACTGAGATTTGGAAAACTTTGCTTTAGACACAGTAAGTGGTGGAGTGAGGTTCTGTATCCAGGCAGTCTGATTCCAGAGCACATGATTTTAGTTACCCCCTAGTGGCAGAACAGTATTAATACTCAGATAAAGGGAAAAATTATTTTAAGTATTAAGTTGGTATGGAGGACAAAAGCATATTAGACATAACTTTCAAATATCTGAAGATATTTTAATGGATGATTGTATAATAAAACAAGTTATCTTCCTTTTACCCACTTGTACGTTGTGAGATTTAGTTTTTCTCATTATGTTTTACATTAGATATTGTAGATATCATCTTGCAATACTGGCATTTCCAAGGGGCTTTCTGTAATATGGTGTGTGATCAGCCATGGATAGTGATGCACTGAATCTCTGGAGCGGTGTGCTGATTCCTTCTGTCTCTTTTGATCGCTAATCTGTGAGATAAGGTTGAAGGCATAATCAAAGAGAAATAGAACTGTTTTTTTTAAAGAGACATTGTTGCAGGTGGTTCATAAGAATAGTTTCGGGGAGAAAGTGCTAGTAAGCAGTTCATTTTTGTGAAGAATAATGAACACTGAAATTTAAGAAATACATTGTTTGAGTTAATATATAAATGTTTTCTTTTTATTTTAATGCCTTTTATATTCATTTATCTTCCCTTCCGGTATGCCCCATAATGACTTCTGATGTTATTTTGGTGTTATGTATATAAGACATTACGCTTATATTTTAAAATGAATCAAATTGAAATACTTTCTTCATTCTCTTTGTAAGCTTTGTATATTCTAAATGAAGAAAACAGTATTGATTTACATGAGTTTTCCCTCTTTGAACGTTTTCCATTTATATGTTTTAAAAACAGGTATCACGCTGATTGCTGTGGATGAGGCTCATTGTATTTCTGAGTGGGGACATGATTTTAGAAGTTCCTATAGGACATTGGGCTCCCTAAAGGCAGCACTCCCATTGGTAAGCTATACCAAGTCTAAAGCCTTGAGGTGGTGCTTTTAGCAAGCGGAGCATCTGGGAGTGAGGAATGAACCAAAAAATGAGAGCTTCTCTGTGAAAGGACAAATGGATGATGTAAGTAGAGGAGGGAGATTTGAAAACTCTAATCTCAGTTTCTAAGCTTGTCCTGCAGAATATTGAGGAGCACTATAAAACGGGGGTGGCAAACCTTTTCTAACCCATAACTGTTTTTTTTTTTTTTTTGCGGTACTGGGGATCGAACTCAGGACCCTGCGCTTGCTAGGCAAGCGCTTATTCCACTGAGCTATATCCCCAGCCCCCGGCAAACCTTTTCTAAAAGGGCCCAATAATAGCAGTAGTGGTTCTCCCTTATTGACAGGTGATGCATTTTAAAAGCCCTGGCATATGCCTAAAATTGCATACAGTATATATATATGTTTTTTTTGCGATACTGGGGATCGAACTCAGGACCCTGCGCTTGCTAGGCAAGTGCTTATTCCACTGAGCTATATCCCCAGCCCCTATATGGTTTGTTTTTCCTGTACATATCTGTGATAAATTTTAACTTACACATGTAGGTAGAGTGGGAGGTTAATAAAAACGCCTTATAATAAAATAGAAAAATAGAACAATCTGCTGTAATAAGAGTTGCCACATCACTTCTCTTGCTCTTTGGGGCCATTGTGAAGTGAAAGCAGGGGTATCTGAACACAAGCACTGCTGTACCTTAACTGTTGATCTGAAAACTGGGATTGGTTACTACTTGGCTAACTGGTGGGTAGCATGTACAGCAGTGGGTAGTATGTGCAACAGGAGTGCTGGCACATCAAAGCAAACAGACAACCAACAGACAAGCATCAAAAGGATGCTTCATTTTTGGTGGATGGAGCAGATCAAAATAAGACAATACAAAACATCGCATTACTCAGAATAGTGTGTAATTTAAAACTTGTATTTACTTCTGGAATTTTCCATTTAATCTTTTTGGATTGTGGTTAACCACAACTGAAGCCTTAGAAAGGTAAACTGCAGGTAAAGTGGGACTAGTGCATTATGTTTTTGTCATATTTTTCTGTTTTTCAAAAACACCCCCTAAAGAGTGTGCATACTGGGTGTGGTACTGCATGCCTGTAATCCCAGCAACTCAGGAGGCTGAGACAAGATGACCACAGATTTAAGGCCAGCCTAAGGCAATTTATAAGACCTGTCTCAAAATTTAAAAAATAAAGGATTGGGGATGTGATTCAGTGGTAGATTGTTTGCCTGGCATGCATGAGCTCCAGGATTCAATACCCTCATTTGTGTGCTACAACCAAAGAAGCTGTGGGCCATATTGTCTCGTGGGCCATAGTTTATAGGTTGTTGCTATGGAAGTGTAGTTAGCTAGACACTCATATTTTCACGGTGATGTTTCCTCCATATGTCCTTTTACTTTAGGACCTGGTAAAAAGCATGGTTACCCTTTCTTGTATCATGTTGATAACCTAAAAGGGGAGGTATTCTAATGAGATTTTAAAAAAAGCTTTTAGTGTTAGAATACCACTTTCTTCCCTGATTATAAAGAATGGTACATTTTTATATGATTGCTTTATACAAATGGCATGTTTTATGGGAATATTTGCAATATTTTATTTTAAAAAATTATAAATTCACTGTACCTTATAAAAAAGACAAAAAACATGTAGAATTGTTCTACATGTTTTCTACCTTTCATCTGTTTTCCCAAATAATGCCTTGCATGACTGTTGTACACTACCAAATCTAGGAATGTGACATTTGTACATGCCAAGGTTTATTCATGTTTCACCATTGTATCAATGTTGTACCTATGTGTATATTTTTCTGAAAGTCTTTTCTCATGTAGATTTGTGTAACTAACTTTGCAGACTAGATATAAAACTGTTCTATTACCACAAACTGTGTGGAGCTATCCGTCTGTAGACATAGCAGGCTTCCCCATCTACAAAGCTAGCCTCCTCCCAACTAATCTGGGTTCTACCTCTGTAATTCTTTTGTTTTAAAATGTTATAGAAATGGAATAATACAATTTGCCACCTTTTGGCATTTTTTTTTCTTTCGCTTAACCTAATTCTGTCCAAGTTGTTATATATTTCAAAAGTTCTTATTGCTGTATGGTATACTCTGGACCATTCACCTGTTGAATAACTTTAAGTTGTTTCTTGATTTTTGACTGTTGTAAATAAAGATACAATTTCATTAAAGAGTTTGAGAAGAATTGGTGTTAAATCTTCTCTAAAATTTCTTGTAGAATTTAGCTGTGAATGCATCAGGACCTGGGCTTTTCTTCATTGGCAAGTTTTTATTATGTTCTCAATTTCAATGGCTGATATTCAGTTATTCAGGATTTTTATATCTTCTTCATTCAGCTTTGGTAATTCATAAATATTTAGAAATCTGTCTATATCCTCTGTTTTCCATCCTGTGAGAGTAAACATTTTTAGAGTAGGTACTGATAATCTTCTGAATTTCTACCGGATCTGTAGTAATTTCACCCCTTTCATTCCTTATTGCATATATTTCAGTTTTTTCTTTCCTTTTCTTGATAATGTTGGCTAGGGGTTTATCAATTTTATTTATTCCTTCAAAGAACCAACTCTTTGATTCATTAATTCTTTCTATCTGGAACAACCATTGGTGAATTCCTACCATCTTGTCTAGTGAAATTGTATTATCTCTAATGTTTTAATCTAATAACTTTTTTTATTCTCTTTAATGGTTTGAACAGTCTTCCATTCTTACATCTGGTAATCTGAGCAATGTATTTAAAGATAACAATATGTAATATAATAACCACTGTTAATTCCCATCATTTTATTTTGAAACCCTGTATCGCTTTTTAATGTGCTTGTTTTGTTTTTGTTTATTTGTGATGTTGGTATAATGCTGCTGTTCTTTTTTTCCCTTTTACTACTCCTTTAAAATTAAAAAAAAATAAAAAATAAAAAAAGAATAAAGATGCAATGAACGTTTGTATCTACTCAAAAGTCAGTGGTTAAACAACCTGTGAACTTTTTTTTATTAGCACATGTTAGCAGTGCATCTAATATACAGTTATTTTGGGGGGTGAGTACCTGTACATAATACAGCTTGGTTCTTTCTCTAATCCCTTTCCTCTTCTTCTCTACCTCCCTCCCTCTTTCTCTAAATCACTTTTCTCCATTTTTGTTCTTGTTGATATTAATCTTCTCTCATATTTTAGTTTTACATTTACATCTGTGATCCATTTTAAGGTTAGTTTTGTGTGAGCCTTAGGTCAGAGTTCATTGTTTTACCCATAGATGTCCAACTGCTCTGGGCCATTTGTTGAAAACGTCATCCTTCCTTGAATCACTTTTGCCTCTTTGTTGATAATCAGTCATTTGAACATACTGATATGGGCCTAGGCTTTAGATAGATTCACAAGTAAACATAAAAAGCCAGTTGATTAATTTAAGTCCTGCTCAGGGCTGCTTCATAGTGGTCTCCATCAGTTTCTAAAGCAAATCATTTGGAAAAGGTATAAAACATATTTTCTGCTGTCTCATAGCTCATGAAGCAGTATAAGCAGTAATGCCAAGCAATATATGGTATATAGAACAGTACAGATAATAAAGATTAAAGGTGTTACTAGTAATACAATAGAGACAGAAGGTATTTCGATGGTGAAAATGACCAGATACAGTGCCCTTAGAGTACTGCTTTCCATTCATTTAGAATCGTTCAAAATAAGCTTTTGGAAACAACAACAACAAAAAATAGCTTTTTGTCATCCCTTCCAAGGTCTTTGAGTCTAGAAAGACTGTGTTAAAGAAGTTTTTGTTTGTTGGTGACTTTCTTATACAGGGTTTCACAGTGCAGTTCAGGATGGCCTTAAACTTGCTTTGTGGCCAGGCTGGCATTGAATTCCCAGTGATCTTCCTGCGTAAGCCTCCCAAGTGCTGACACTATAGGTTTATGCCACCCTGAACAGCCTGAAGGAGTTTTAAATATTTTATACAGTTCTTAAACATCTTTCAAGTGGAAGTAAATCTTAATATGTTTGGCTAAAGATGTCATTGGATCATTTCTGTGTTTTAGTATGATTAACTATAGCATGTTTCTTCTACTGAGTTCTACAACAGGGTGTTTGTCAAGCAAGGGCTTGAGAAAACCTTTTTTGCCTGGTGTTTTCAAGAATCTGCTTTTTAGCTATGCGGTAAAAAATGCCACCTGGTGGTTGCAGGGCTATTGTTACTGTTTTTGGTGCTACCTAATTGCAGTTACACTAGGACAGTAGATATAAACCTGCAAATCTTTATACCATGTTATTTAAATTGAAAAATAGCAAGTCGCTAAACCATTTGAAACAAGATTCCCATTTGGAATCACCAATGTGACCTTTGAGAAAGAGCAGGCAGGCAGAAAGCTCCACATCAATCTTAAAATTCCTTTATATTCAAATAGGTGAACTGTGAGATCCTTAAGACATGTTGGTTCTTCCTCTCACATTCTCCTGGGACTTGTCAAAAAGGTCCACTGATACTAGGAACTCTGTAGCTGAAGTGAGAGAAGGAATGAATAAATTCTGTGTGTATTAGAGTACAGAATTAGAGTTAGCAACAACTAAATCTAGAAGGAGATGGAATAGTTATAATTGTCTCATTCTTTGGATGCTATGTGGTTATGATTAAAATCTTTCTGAGTTTATAATATCATAAAAATAGTTTATATTGTATTACTTGTTTTGAAAAAGCTTGATGCCTCTGACCGAAGAAATCAAGACAAGTCAAGAGTATGTATTTCTTGAATTAAGAACTTGTTATAACCAGGCAGTATGCTTTAGTATCTAGCCAGTTTGTTTCTGAAAATTAAAGGGTTAAAACCACTAATAAAAAAATGTTGTGACCAGAAACATAAACTGGGAGCTTGCTAGCAACCACGGAGGTGCGGCTACCTTCTTGGCTACCCGAGTAGCTAGGATTACTGGCACGTGCCAGTAATTATTAACAGCTGACCCTGTTAATACATTTTTAACATCACAAAGTACCACAAACTTTTAGATGGGTTCTATTTGTGTTTTTTTTTTGTTTTTTTTCTTAGTACATATTTAGTGATCATAGTGATCACCATAGGAAGTTGGTATGTGTACATAACACATAATAATTATTTTTACTTCCCTGCCTCCTCCCCTTTCTCCATCTCTGGATGCTCTTCTTATTTGCAAAAGATTTATCTTCCTATTTCCTCTTAACTTTTCTTTTGCTCTGTACATTATTTATATTTTGTGTGTCTCATGATAAAAGCCATGTGATATTTAACATTGTGTGTCTGATTTATTTCACAACATTATGGCCTTAAAGTGCATTGATTTCCCTGCAAATGACTGAAATTTATTTTTTCTTGCGGCTGAGTAGTATCCCACTGGGAATAAATGCCACATTTTCTGTATCCATCTGTTGATAGACGTACAGGCCACTTCCGTTATTATGAGGTATGCTATGATAAACATGGATATGAATATATCACTCTGATATGCTATCTTTAACTCCTTCAGGCAGATACCTAGAAAGAGAATAGCTGGGTCAAATGGAACTTCTGTGTTCGGTGGTTTTTTTTTTTTTTTTTGAGACATTGCCATACTGAGTTCTATAATGATTATTCTAGTTTACATTCCAACCAACGTGGTAGAAGAGTTGCTTTTTCCTTGTAGCTTCACCGGTATTTATTATTTGATTCCTCAATGATAGCCATTCTTTCTGGAATAAGGTAGAATCTCAGTTTTCTTTCAATTTGAATTTCTGTAGTGGCCAGAGATGTTGAACATTTTTTTCTTGTATGAGAAGTTTCTGTTATTTCTTTTTTAAAAATTAATTTATTAATTTATTCATTTTGGGCTTTTTTTGAGACAGAATTTTGCAATGTAGTTCAGGCTGGCCTTGAACTCAATGTGTAACCCAGGCTGGCCTTGAATTCATGGCAGTCCTCCTGCCTCTAGCTCCCAAGAGCTGGGATTAGACGTGTGCACCATGATGTCCAGCTCTATTCATTTTAGTTGCTCATTTTTGTGATTGGGTCTATTTTTTTGAATTCTTTATATAATCTAGATATTAGTCCTCTGTCAAAGGAGTAGCTGGCAAAATTTTTTCCTTTGTGTGGTTTGTCTTTTTACTCTATTGGTTGTTTGCTATGCAGAAGCTTTTTAATTAGATGTAGTCTCATTTGTTGATTCTTTTTTTTTGCGGTACTGGGGATCGAACTCAGGACCCTGCGCTTGCTAGGCAAGCGCTTATTCCACTGAGCTATATCCCCAGCCCCTCATTTGTTGATTCTTAATGTTATTTCTTGTGCAAGTGGGGTTTTGTTCAGGAAGTCCTTAACCCACACCTTCAAGAGTTTTACCTATTTTATCTTCCAGCAAATTAAGTGTTTCTGTTTTGATATTTAGGTCTTTGATGCGTGTTGATTTTGTTTTAGTGCGTGGTGAGATGGGTGAGTCTAAATTTAATCTTCTGCATGTAGTTAGCCAGTTTTCTCAGCACCATTTTCTAAAGAGGTTATTTTTCCTCCAGTAAATGTTTTTGGCCCCTTTGTCAAAGATCAGGTGTTTGAATGTGCCTTAGGTTGTTTCTGCATCCTATATTCTATTCCGTTGATCTACATATGTATTTCTTGTGCTGGTATCATGCTATTTTATCTCTGTGACTTTGTAACATATGTTACAGTCCAGCAGTGTGATGCCCCTTGCTTTGCTCCTATTACCCAGGATTGTTTTTTGCAATTCTGGGTCCCTTCTGGTCCCATATGAATTTTAGAATTGCTTTCTCCAGTTCTGTAAGACCTGTAAGAACTAGAGAATTAGTGATTAGATTAAATCTGTATGTCAGTTTTGAAGGTATGTTCATTTTGTCAATTTTGGTTCTGCCAATTCAAGAACAGGGAATATCATTCCATTTTTCTATGTCCTCTCTGATCTCCTTTTTTTTTTTTGAGACAGAGTCTCGCTATGCAGTTCAGGCTGCACTTGAGCTCACTTAGTAGCCCAGGCTGGTCTCGAACTTGCACTGATCCTCCTGCCTCTGATCTCCTTTTAAAGAGCATTGTAATTTTATTACGCATGTCTTCCACTTCCCTGATTAGGTTAATTCCTAAGTATTTAATTTTACTTGAAGTTATTGTGAATGATACTACTTTCCTAATTTGAGGAAATTAAATTAGGGTTGATTATATTGGTGTACAGGAATGTTACTGGTTTTGTTTGTGTGTGTTGATTTTGTTTTCCAGTACATGGTTGAATTTGTGTTCTAGATCTAGTATTCTTTTGGTGGATTTTTTTGTTGTTTTTGAGTATTCTATGTAAAGGATCATTGTCATTTGTAAATAAGGGTAGTTTCACTTTTTCCTTTCCTATATGTGCCCTATTTCTTCCTTTCTCTTGTCTGATTGCTGTATCTAAAGTTTGGAGTACTACAGTGAATGTGAACGGTGATAGTGGTTGTTCTTGTCTAGCTTTCAGTTTTTCCCCACTTAGTACAGTGCTGGTAGCAGATTTGTCGTGAGTGGCATTTATCAGACTGAGATAAAGTACTTTTATACCTGTTTACTTTCTTTAATCAAGAATGGATAATGGGTTTGTCAAAGTCTTTTGCTGCATCTGTTGAGATGATCATATGATTTTGGGCCTTCATGTGATATTTCTTGATTTACATATGTTAAACCATCTTTGCATCCCTGAGATGAAGCCTAGTTGATCATGATATATGACTTCTTGATTTGTTGTATTCTGTTTGCCAGAATCTTGTTGAAGATTTTTACATTTATGTTCATTAAATGCTTGGCATGTCACCTTTTTCATTTGGATCTATATCTGCTTTTGGAATCAAGGTAATGCTAGCTTCCAGGAATGGTTTGGCAGTACTCCTCGCCTTTGGATTTCATTAAAGGGTTTGAGGTATATTGGCATTAGATGTTCCTCAAAGTTGTGGTAGAATCCAGTGGCAAACCCATCAGGTCCTGAGCTTTTCCTACCAGGTTTTGCTTTGCTACCTTAATATCATTCTCTGTTATTTGACTGCTCAGTGTTTTTATATCTTCTTGGTTCAGTTTTGGTGATTCACACAGACCTAGGAATCTATCCACTTCTTGCAGATACTCCAAGTTTTGGGCTACACGTTTGTGAAGTAGTTACTAATAATTTTCTGGATTGTGATGGTGTCTATCATGATTTTGCTTTTTTCATTTATAATTGTGTTGGTATGAGTTTTACTTTTTTTTTTTTGGTAAGTTTGGCTGTTTATTTTGTTTCTTCATTTGGAGAAACAGCTCTTTGATGCATTGATCATATTTTTTTAGTCTGAATTTCATCTCTTATCTTTATAATTTCCTTCTTTGTACTAGCTTTGGGTTTAGATTATTTTTGTTTTTCTGGGACCTTAAGGTACATAATTAGTTTATTTGCTTAAGTTTGCACTATATTTGTGATTTGGGTATTCACAAGTATAAACTTCCTCTTAGGACTACTTTCATTGTATCTCATAATTTCTGTTGTTTTGTACTAGTATCATTTAATTCTAGAAATGTCTAATTTCTTGATCTCTTATGTGACTCATTGATAACTAAGGAGTATATTTAATCTCCATGTGTTTGCATAATTTCTGTGGTTTCTTTTGCCACTGATTTTTCATTCACTACATCATGTTCTGATAGTATGTGTGAGGTAATTTTGATCCTTTTGTACCGAAGTGTGCTGCATGAGCTGGTATGTAGTCTGTTTTTAAGAAAGTTCTATGTGGTGCTGAGAAGAAGGTACATTTTGTTGGGTGGAACTCTAGATATATATTATGTTCATGTTTTTGAAGGTGTGGTTTAATGCTGGACTTCTTTGTTGATTTTTGTCTGGTTTTTCTGTTTATTTGTAATAGTGTTGTGTGGAGGCACTCCACTGTAATTGTGTCAATGTTTATATGATTTTTTTGTATACCATAGTGTTGGTTTAATGAGTTGTGTGCATTTGGTGCATATATATTTATAATTGTCTCTTCCAGTTGAATTGGTTCCTGAACCAGTATGTAGTGACCTTTTCTTCTTCTGATCAGTTTTAGTTTGTCTGAAAATAGGCTGGCTATTTCTGCTTGTGCTAATGCTCCTATTGCATAGAATATTGGTTTCATCCTTGATGTTTAGGGAGGTGTTTTTTTTTAAACAGTTTTACTGTGCAGTTCAGGCTGGCCTTGAACTTATAGCAGTCCTCCTGCTTTAGCCTCTCAAGTAATGGAATTGCAGGCATGCACTACCATGCCTGGCATTTGGTGTTTAGTTTGTGAATTTCCTTTTGTGTTAAATGTGTTCCTGATGTGCCACATACCACTGAGTTTTGTGTTTTGATCCAATGTGTCAATGTGTGTCTTTTGTTTAGGGAATTGAGGTCATTTACATTACACTCATTCTTGTCATTGTGTTATTTTTCTGTGGCTCATTCCTTTTATTCTCTTAATTGCTCTCCTGTTTGGTGTACTCATTCCCTTAGTGTGTTCAGCTTTGGTGGCTTCATTATCTGTCCAAGATACCCTGAGTGTTTGGGATGCTGGTTGACATTCTGACTTTCTGAAGGTTCTCCTGGCCTGTGAGGTTTGTGTTGAAAAGTCTGCTGAGGTTCGAATGGTTTTCATTATAAATAATTTGTTGCTTTTTTCTAACAGCTTTTATGATTCTGTTCCTGTGTGGCACTTCAAGGATTTCAACGACAGTGTGTTATGGAGTTCTTTTCTGTTTTAATGTGTGAATTATAGATTATTAAAAAATAAGGCATAATATCGCCCGTCAGTTTATCAACACTATTAGAGATATAATAAACATGTAAGATAATAAATGCAGAGGTAGATACCTAATGAGTAGGTTCAATGTAATAAGATCAATTGCATTTAAGAACTTTATGGATCTCATGTTTTATTTAAATGATTTTTGATTTTTAAAAAGTAAATATTGGCTGGAAATGTAGTTTAGTAGTGGGGCACTTACCTAGCGTGGGCAGGTTCCTGGGTGTAATCCTCAGGAATTGTACTCAGAAGTCTGAAATACAAGGTTTTTTGGTTTTTTTTTAAAAGAGTAATATTAAAGTTATATTTTTGACAGTGCACCTTCTGTAGTTATAATAAATTCTTCGTAAGAAGGCATAAAAATGCTTGGAATTAATGAGTTCTTTTTTTTTTTCTCTTATTCAGGTTCCAATAGTTGCACTCACTGCTACTGCAAGTTCTTCGATCCGGGAAGATATTATATGTTGCTTAAAACTCAACAATCCTCAGATTACCTGTACTAGTTTTGACCGGCCAAATCTGTATTTAGAAGTTGGACGAAAAACAGGGAATATTTTTCAAGATCTACAGCCATTTCTTGTAAAAAAAACAAAGTAAGAATTTTGGAGGGCTGGGGATGTGGCTCAGTGGCACAGGCACCTTCCTAGCAAGTGTAAGGTCCTGAGCTCGATTCTCGGTACCAAAAAACCCCCTGAAAAACAAAATAAGAAAAACCCTCCTAGAATTTTGTTAACTATTTCCTTCGTTTTAGAAAACTTTTTTCTTCTTTTTCCTAATTTCCTTCCTTCAGCTGGGCATGATGGTGTATGCTTTATAATCTTACCACTCAGGAGGCTGAGGCAGGGGGATTGCAGCAAGTTTAAGGCTTTCTTAATATACACAGCAGGACTCTTGTCTCAGAAAACCCCCATACCCCAATGTTTTTTCTTTAAATACATGTTTAACATATTTCACAATTCTGTCTTGCTGTGGTTCAAGTATAGTATTATGCAATTTAGTGACTGAAGATGTGTGTTTTTGAAGGCTGGAAGAAATTCTTCTATTTTTATATTCTATATTGTTCCTTTTAATGATTGGTAAGGAAACATGAAAGGAATCTTTCCCCTGAATCATACCTAGTTTGCTAATTACATGAATAACTTTAATGTCAGGGATTTTAAAAAGGTCATCCTGTAAACAGGTTGGAACCTATGTCGTGTTCCAGACACTTCATATGTGAGCTAGTTTAATCCTTGTAACTCCTCATTAAGTTACCTAGTTTTTTCCATTTTACTGATGAAGAATCTTGTCACTAGAACTTCTGTCTGTTTTGTGAAAAATGCATGTGTACATGTTCTGAGAGCATTTACCAAGCCCCATTCTCTTCTCTGTCTGCACAGTGTGAAGTTTATAGTACTGTCATGTGATGAGATGTATTTTTTTACTTGATACATTAAAACAGTGTTTCTCTTACCATTACAAACACAAAACAAAGCCAGGCAAACAGAATTTTAAGAATATGTGGTATATTGTTTAGAAGGGATAAAAATAAAAGTAGATGGACCTAGGTTAAGGAGCCCCTGTAGTTATTCTTGATGACCTGTTGGAGTGATTCAGTGTAGGACTTGCTGTGGGCTTAGTTGCCGTGTTTACAGTAAAAGCAGAACGTAGTGACTGCGTCCCGTGCGGTTCTGGCAGCCCTGTGCTTCACTCTCCTTCCGTCCTCAGTAGGAAATGTTCTCCTGAGAAGGCCGTTCTGTGTGAGAAGTCTCCAGTCTCATTATCTAACCTGTAATCCTTGATTGTCTTCTGTCTATTTTGTTCTCAATTTCTGTTTCTTTCTCCTTACAATGGCTCTCTTGTTTAGAAATAGTTTGTCTTTTCTGTTTTTGTGACATTTTGTGTCCCTATTTTTCTGATACTGTTAGCGTTACAATATGGAGATGTTTCCTCCTCAGTATTTTTAGGTGAATTTGCCAGGTGAGGTGGAGTTCCTCCTCTGTGCTCTTCATTTCATTGTTTCCAAAAACACATCTTTAAATCTTAGAGCACTTTTTTAAAACTCTTCCCTCTGGGGTGAAGGCCAGACTTCTTTGCCTAATATTTGAGACTATCCATGAGCTTGATCTTTACTACGAAATGGATTTTGTAGAAGCGGATAGAGAATGATTTTGTACCTGTTGTCAGTTGTCCTGCAGCAGAGTTATCATAGCAGAGGAGCACTGAGAACAGAACACTTCCTACAGATTTTCATATGACCTGAGGGTGATTAAGGCTTCAGAGTATTGCATTTTATTTCCATTTTCTTCCCTTTGTTTATCTGTCATTTATTAGTATGCTCATTTTCCTGTTAATTAACATGTTTCTTAAACTAACCGTATCTTGTTTCTGTAGTCCTACGACAAGTCTTAATATCAGTTTGAACAGTGCAGATGCAAATACGTTGAAAAGCTTCAGTCTTTCAGTCCCATTGCTCCTGTGTAACCACTACGAGTATTTTGGCATTTAACTGTCTTAAATTTTGTTTTCTGATTCTCTTACTGTGTTGTGTGAAGTTTTCTCTTGTTGTTAAATTTATATAACTTAATACTACATTCATTTTCTGTATTTTTTCCCTTTCATTTAACGTACTGATTTAATATATCAGTTAATTTATGTATCTTTGCTATCTTTTCTTGTATTGTTTTCTTAAGTTAAGGCCTTGCTGTGTAACATATTGCAATATCTATATATTAGTAAACATTTTTTTCTTAAAAAAACCTTTTTAAAATAAGATTTTGTACACTTAAAAATATAATTTTTTTACTCTCTTAAATTGTTTGTGAATATTTGTTATTGAAGCCCCGATGGTCACAATCAAAACTTGCACTGAATAGATTATTTAGTAACTTCTTGGCAATAAAAATAATGCCTAATTTACTTCTCTGTTCAAATTTTAATGGCTTATACTAGTCCTTCTTAAAGGTTCTCATAAAAATTTAATTTTTACAATATTTACTTAAGTGTTTCAGAGTATGAATGTACATAAAAACAAACATTTATTTTTCAGTAAAATATTTTGTTCTGGATATTTATGTACATGTGTCTTTTGGCACATAGGCAAGTACTTTTTATAAAGTAGACTACTAAAATTGAAATTGGATCAAAAGGTACATGCATTTAAAATAAACTTTTCACATCTAAAATCATGTAGTCTTTTTAGGTTGTCAGCATAAAGGTATATTTATGAAAATTAATTATTGAGGAATTAAAATTGCCCTATGAAAATAATTGTTTATACTTTTAATAGAAAGCATATTTCTATAATATTCTAACAAGTAGCTTTTATAGTATTCATAGCCTCAAAATTATTAATAAATACTTTTTGAACCTAAAAGCAACCTTTCTTATAAAAAGTCTTGCTTTTTTATAACTAGCTGTAGAAACTTAACTTTATGAATAGGACTAGTGTAGCACATTTTATGCATTCTTATATGTAAATACACATTTTTCTATCTTATGTCCTTTTTTTTTTTTTTTTTTTGCGGTACTGGGGATCGAACTCAGGACCCTGCGCTTGCTAGGCAAGCACTTATTCCACTGAGCTATATCCCCAGCCCCTCTATCTTATGTCCTTGAGAGTAGTTGTTAATCTAGTGTATGCTTTTCCAAAAGTATGTATGTGGTTTTCTTTTTAAAAATTCAAATTTTATTCTAAAACTTCTTGCTAGTTTTAACTTTAATTTGAACCAAAACTTAAACCCAAAGGTTTTGGAGCTTAACCATTTGATTTCTACATTTGACTCTCCATAATGTTTTAGAATTTTTATGCAGATAAATGTATGATTTTATGTGCTTTTTTCTTTTAGTCTTTTCTTTAGAAAGTAGAAAGAGAATCCAGGTGTGGTGGCCTAGGTCTGTGATTGCAGCACTTTGGGGAGGCTAAGGCATGAGGATCACAAGCTCAAGTCCCATCTGGGGAACTCTGAAACCCTGTCACAAACAAACCAACCCCAGCGAAACGCAATGGGCTGGGGATGCAGCTGAATGCACAGGCTCTGGGCACAGTCCTAAAAGAAACAGAAAAACAGAAACAAAACCAAGCGGGGGGGAGAGAGAGAGAGAGAGAAAGAGAGAGAGAAAGACAGAGAGAGAGAGAGAGAAAGAGAGAAAGACAGAGAGAGAGAGAGAAAGAGAGAAAGACAGAGAGAGAGAGAGAGAGAGAGAGAGAGAGAGAGAGAGAGAAAATTAAGATAAAACTCAAATTGGTCTAAAACATATTTGTAATACTTGTATTTGTTCTCTTGTTCTTTTTTCTTTATAGTTCTGAATGGGAATTTGAAGGTCCAACTATCATCTATTGTCCATCCAGAAAAATGACAGAACAACTTACTGCCGAACTTGGGAGACTAAATTTAGCCTGTGGAACCTACCATGCAGGCATGAATTTGCGCACAAGAAAAGATGTTCATCACAGGTTCATGAGAGATGAAATTCAGGTGTGGACATCAATCATCATTTCTTTTTATGCCCCGCAGTGGAAGTAAATATTTCTCAAATATTTACTTAGTACATCTCTATTAGATACTTTTCTTTGTGTTGAGTGTACAGCAGTTCCTCTCTAAAGGGGATTGGTATAGAAGATAAGAGATATGTGTAGAGTAAACTGTCGCAGACTAATACAAATAGTCTGTGCCTGTTGCTTAGGGAGCACTGACTCTGTCAAGGTAGACTGTGTATCCCAGGAGGATGCAATTTGAATAGAGTCAGAATGTATGAATAGAAGTTTGTCCAGGTTACCAGGCCAGTCAGTGATAAGAGCAATGAAGTGTGTTGTAGAATTCCAGGAGGAAAGACTCACAGGTGCAGACTGTGACCTGATAATGCACAGGAAAGTATGAGTGGTTTAGACAAGTGGAGGGGAAGATAGTGTGGCGTAGGAATGCTATAGTGCCCCAGAATAAAGTTTAAATATTGTTATTATTATTGACTACTCCATTATGTTTTTGAGCATGATGATCGTGACTATATAAGGCAGGATCAGAAAATACAGTGAGTATGTTAACCAAGTTTTAAAATTTGTTATAGTCTAAAGCACGTTGCCGCCAGTTCCCCTTAGATACCCTCATTCACTGCAGCACGCTTCTGGATGGCCTCTGTCAGTAGTGCCTTCAGCTGTGCCGCTGTGCTCGACCCATGTCCTGAATCTGTTCAGACCTTCACCTGTTCCCTCACTTTCGGCTTTGGGGAAGAGCCAGCAGTCGCACAGTGCCAGACCCATGACTAAGGTGGGGGGACACACTGTCACGCTTTTCCTTGACAGAGTTGCCATTAGTGTTTAAAATGGATTCAAGGCATTGAGGCAGTCACGAGAAGATACTCACTAACACGAACTTGTAGAACTGCTTTTGAAAGGGGCAGGAGTGACGGGATGAGTGTGTTCACAGCACGGGGGAAGACCCTGGGGGGTCAGTGACACTGTCTTTCCCGCACTGTCATACGTTGTTTATTTGTATTTAAACATTCCCTGTAGGTTTTAACCGCACTTTGTAGAACCAAACTGGCAGCACTAAATAGGATCGGGGTGAAGGTGAAAATGTGCACAAGGGAAGGGTGTTGATGAAGTTACTAATTAGTACTAGAGCTGAGGTTTCTGAAATGCTTGACCTGGTTCAGTGGGTGTCATAGACAGTATCTGTGAGGATTTGAGTGCAAGTCGTATGAATTGATTTAAATCAGCAACATGACATTGTCAGCATCCTCTCCACAGTCACACAGTCGCTTGAAATCTGTGCAGTAGCCCTTAAGTGAGGAGATGAACTTAACTTCAGCCCTGATATGTTGCCTGTGCCCAGCCCCTCCTGTGATAGGTCGTTGTTGTCCACCTCGCGCCACACTGCAAACAGCCTCTCTTTTAAGTATGATTCCGTGTTATAACTATAAAGTGCAACTGCATAGTCATCCTGTAATGCTTATCCGCCCTAAAACAGCTCTGCTTCTTTCCATGATAAAAATCATTTTACAACTAATGTAGAGATTTTACCTATATTTGTGAATAGTTTTATGGATAAAATTTATAAGCTGCTATTACTGAATCTTAATAATGACCATTTTTCAAGCCATTAATGGCCCAGTGATTTCTTCTGTCTTGAGGAATTGCTAGCTTTTTATTTTCTTTTATTTTTTGTATTGTGTTTGTCATACAAGAGAAACCATGTGATTTTTAAAATTGTTTTTATTTTCATCACTATGTGTTTACAGTACATATCACCTTCCTTGTGAGGTGGTACATATACATAACTCATCTCATTTCTTTTTCCCCTCTTTTCTCTCCACCTCCCATCAGATCACTAACTTTTTATAAGTCCTTATCAAGTTATCATAAGTACAGATTAACAGCCAGTCTAACAGAAAATCATAAAAAACACGTTAGGCAGTTATACTAAAATTAAGGTACACATTTAGACAAATTGTTCACGCTGAATTACAATATTTCTCTTTTTTTCCTGTATCTGTCTTTTATTTTGTACTTTATTGATATATTGGGTTTCTCATATAAGAGAAATCATGTAATATACAAGCCTGTATGTCTGATTTACTTCATTAATATTACGGTGTCAGGGTACATCCATTTTCCTGAAAATGAACCAGTTTTTTAACTAAAACATGACAGAGCACAAACTTTATCCAAGTTACATTTAAAAAAATTTTTTTTTATTTTTAAAAGTAAAAGAATGAAAACATAATAAACAGCCATTTACAAAGCAGCACAGGAACAGCACAAGCATCACTAAATTACAGACAGTGTGACAGGGAATTAACAGTAGTTTCTCTATTACATATTGATAACTTCAAAGTGGTTACTCAGGAAAACAAATATAGACATGCAAGATTGATTAAATAATTAATCATTAACTATTCCTTTCAGTAAAGTGATAGAAGTCAGTAGTACAACTGTTAGCTATCCTGTATATACATATGTACACAAATTTCCCCTTCCTTTTCTCTTTTCCCTCATCCTAGTTGCTCTTTACTTTTAAGCAGTTTCCTTTCATTTCTCAATGTCTATCATACCT
The DNA here is from genome assembly GCA_004027595.1 of Dinomys branickii. Lineage (NCBI taxonomy): Eukaryota > Metazoa > Chordata > Mammalia > Rodentia > Dinomyidae > Dinomys > Dinomys branickii. Next base: position 55,286 of record PVLD010011510.1, read on the forward strand.
CCTAATTTTTATTCACTCAGGTTCTTACACTAATGAGACAGTATTTTGCTTACACATACAGGTCTGGTTTATTTCACTTATGAGTATGGTCTCTAGTTGTGACCATTTACCTATAAAAGCCTCGAGTTTATCTTTCTTTATAGCTGAGTAATATTCCATTATGGCTGACGTTGTTGGGTGCATCTGGTTTTCCTTCATTAAAACATTAATATTTTGAAATATGGCTTAAAAATCCTTTCAGTGATCTATAATTCGATCTAATTTCTAGTAGAGTTTTGTATATGTGTGCTGCTGTATTTTTCCTTTCTATGACAAGATGTTATAAATTTCTAGCTACATTATGAAGAGCAGTAAATTTATATTGATTATGTCACCCAGGCCAGTGGTGGTGAACTTGTAGCACTCCTGTTTCAGTGGGCTCTTTGTGTCATTGAAAACTCGAAAAGGACCACCATCACTATCCCAGGCTGATAGCTAAATTTGTCCTATGGAGTCTTTCTTTTGTCTTTTTAAATGACTCAAAAATGTCACATTTGCATTGAAAATTCTCACTTTCTCAAGATGGTGAAAATACATTTCATCATTATAGAATAGGTTGGTGCTCTTGGAATTGAGTGCTTGCCATTTATTGTCTGCTGATTACAGAAATGTACTGAATTCTAAATACTCACTTTGCTGGGTTTTTTTAGCAGTCTATTTATACTACAGTTTGAGCCTAAAAGTAGAGCTGGTCTCTTAATGAACTCTCAATGAGTGATGCTTAGAAACTTGTTTTTCATCATATAATTTTAAAAAATAGACTTTTATTTCCTCTTAGAACCAAATCCAACCACATTTAGATGCAGAATAGCATTTGTAATCTGTGACCATTCATTCTTACATTTAATTCTTAGTTTTGTATCCTTTAGCATCCTTATTTGCCCTTTCAAGATGACTTAAATTTGTTTCCCTTCTAGAATGAAATTATGAATAACTTACTGATAAACATTTTTACTTATACCTGAAAGTTTGTAGGGATATTTTGAAAATAAAGTCTGGAATTGATCTCATCTAAAAATAATATGGTTAGAATTATTGTGTTATTTACTGAGGCTTAAATAAGGCCATATTGCCTACACTTCTTTGCCCAAAACATTTACTTATATTCATTCATGTAATTTTCTCTTACCTTTCTCATGCATCCTTTGTCCATCATCTTTCTTCCTTTTTTCTCATTTATCCTTTTCTTTCGTTCCTCCTCTTGTTCTCCTAGTTCATTTTAGCATGTCTTTTTTTCAAAGTAGCACTTTAATTTTTATTAGTTATACAAACGAGGGGTTCGGCCATGTTTTCATTGAGAATCATTGGTCCCTCCTTCCATCACCATTTCTGTTTTCCGTCCCCAGCTCTGAGTCTGTAGATGTTTACTGCTGTACCCTGCTGGGATGTGTGCACTGTTGTCACTTAAGTTTTTATTAACTGTAGGCGTTATCTGTTGACCCTACAATCTGCGGTTCGGAGGTTCTGTCACTTTCCCATTCTGTACTTTTCTTTCCTCACCCACCCCATGCATTTCTGACCTTCTTTCCTCCCAATTGATTTACATCATAATTTTAGTTAGATAAATGTATGAGATTTACACAATTTATAAATACTTTTTACATTTAAACAATGTGGTGTATTAGGGTTCCTTTGCTGGTTTTTGTATTCTTATTGTTAATACTTTATAAGCTTTTTTTTCTTAGTTTTCTGTGTGCTTATTACTAGTTCTTCCTTAATCGTTCCCCAATTGTGTAAATCTTATCTCTGTATATTAATACTATTAGAAAGTTTATCAGTTTTACCCTCTTAAATATAGTGCGGTAAACTTCTGTATCACTATACCTTCATTATTGAGAAGCTTCCATCTTAGGATAATGTTAGAATAAGGTATCTGCACTCAGATATGACACTTAAAACTTCATAGTAATGTAAAAATTTAGTTTACTAAGATACATATTTTAAGAACCTTTTGTATTATATGTTAAAAATGTTCAGAGACAGAAATGCTTTTATCTGCTGCTTTTTCTAGAGAGTAGATAGAACTCCCATTTTATGTTCACCAATTCTTAATCTGTAAATTGGACAGATTTTTTTTTAATCTATAAGTGAATGGATAAAATTATATTAAATTCAGTATTATGGCAGACTTGAACAAATTATTAACTTTTTGAAAGTTTTAATTCTGTATTTAGTTTGTCAAACTGTGTTGCTGTTTATTCTCAGTGTGTCATAGCTACTATAGCATTTGGAATGGGCATTAATAAGTCAGACATTCGCAAAGTCATCCACTATGGCGCGCCTAAAGAAATGGAGTCCTACTACCAGGAAATTGGGAGAGCTGGCCGCGATGGACTGCCAAGTTCTTGTCATGTACTCTGGGCTCCAGCAGACTTTCACTTAAATAGGTAAAAACATTCATTGCTTTTACTTTGCTGATTTCTCTTTTTCCATGAAGGGATTTGAGGCATAAAATTACATGAATGTAATTTGTGAGTGCATTTGAAGTCCCCTCCAAGTCCAACCCCAGACAGCAGAGGATATCCGTGAAAACAAAGTGTGACAAGTGCTGTCACAAAGAGGTGCCCTGATCTCCTGGGTCAGTTGGAGTGTGGAATTAACTAAATCAGGGCTATACATGGTGTACTTAACTGCTAGTGTGTATCAGTGAACAGTTTTCTTTGTTTTGTGGATCCTCTCAAGTTGTAATGTCTTCAACCATAAGTATTTCAGGTATTGTTTATGATTGTTGAGTCTTCTTATGTTACAATAATAAGTACTTATTGTAAGAACTTTCTACTAATCCCTATAAGTGTGTCTTTACATTCATTTCCATAGTTAGTTTTGTGAGAACATCCCAGCTTTCTTCAACTATGAAAATTAAGAAAGTCATAGTACTGACAGATTACCATAAAAATATTGTTTTAAGTGTTTAAATTCAGGAAAATCATTCTACTTCAGTGCTAAATAGATATATTTTTGGTACTTAAATTCTTTGATATTCGAAAGGAAATATCAAAGGACTGGAAAGGAAAGCTGTATCTTGCAAAAATTTAGGGGAGAACTTACCAATTCACTCTTTCATTTATCAGAAGGAACAGAAACTTCAGGAAAAGGGAAAAATCTGCACATGTAACAAATGAGCTTGCCAAAGTGAGGTTATTTTAAAAATGGACCTTCATGTTGCTGAATGAGTTGAACTTTTTAGTGGGTATATTAATTACTTATGATAAGTGAGTACCTACCCAATATAAGTTTTGTTTTTCTTCATCATTCATCAGTATTTTTTGAGTGACCACTGTGTCCTGAAAACTTGCTTTCATAGAATTCATAGTATAATGGGATGATAGATCTTAATTAAAAAAATCATACTTTGTAGATATGTAGGGTTCATTTTACTCTTCTCTTTTTGCATTTTAAAATTTGAGTGATCAAATTTTGTTATTAAAGGTACCATGCAAATATGTTTGGTGTTATGTATTAATATTATCAAAGAAATTAAAACTGTTAAGAGCTATGAAGGAAAATGTTCTCAATGGGCTACAATAAAGGCATGTGATCTTTACAAAGTTGAAAATGTCAGGTAAGGCTTCCTTGAGGATATGGTCATATAGGCAGTATCTGAAAGAATAGTAGAGATTAGTTAGGTAAAAATATTTGCTATAAATTTTAAACTCTTTCTAGAAGTGATCAGTAGCTTTTGCTTCTTAAAAACAATAAAACCATCCTTGTACATGGAACAATTTTTTTTTCTTTTTAACATCAATGTCTATATTAAACATTTTATGAATTAATTTAATAATTGGGATACAGCACAGCTGTGTATGGTATATTAAATCTGGGATATATTGTATATAAATTAATTTCAACCAATTCTTATTTGTATATTACCTGGTTGCTGAAGACATTCACAGCTTGAGTTTTATATTGTGATTTTTGCGGGTTCATCACTATTTCCTGATTATGTGGACATGTGAAGTGGTGCTTTCATTAAGATTTAACAAGAAGTAAAAGTGATTAGTAATCATATATGGTGACAGAAAAATCCATATAATCATCATATATGTAGTATCGTTAGGACTGCTGGAGGTGCCCAATTCCGAGAGTGATCCCTTATATAAAATGGCATACTGTTTATATATAATGCCTAGATCATTTATACTATCTGTTAAAATGTAAATGCTATGTAAGTAGCTGTTTTACTTCACTGTTTAGGGAATAACAATAAGAAAAATGTACTTGTTCAGTGCAGATGCAAGCATTGAAAGCTTAACTGCATTTTTGACTTGAGGTTGGCTACTGAACCTTAGGGTGTGGTGGCCCAACTTCTTCCTCATGTAGACAAGTTATTTTTATATCAGTGCTAAAAGAATAAAGTTATAGGGTAATCAGGATGAAAAATTGAGCTTTTAGGATGGATTTGTGTTATCCTGATGATAAACTTTTTGTAGAAAAAAATGAAGTTTAAAAATAAGTGAGGTTACTAACTCTCACTTGAAATGGTTGCTAATTCATAAACATTGTAGAGTCTATTTCATGATAAACTTCAGTGACAAATTTGGTAAATCATCATGTAACCATAATTTTATTTCCATTTATTTTGTGATGCTGGGAATTTAATGTAGGGCCTCTGCCTTGCTAGTCAGTGTCCCTACTACTGAGCTATACTCCAAGTCCATGTTATGTGACTGTATATTCTTATTGCAGAAGCTACACCCCAGGCAAAGTTCTGGTGCTCACAGTACTGTTATCTTAAACAGTCAAACCCAATAGCTGTGGTGATCTTTTTAAGAAAGATAAATCTGCAAAATGATCATTTTGGTATTGTTTTTAGAATTTTTATTTTTTAGGGACTCAAAGTTTTATTTTCTCAAAAGTGGTGTGAACACTGATGAGATTATTTAAATGAAGTCACTTAAACCAGATAGATGAGATCATCTAGTTTTGGGAATGTAGATATTTGTTTTCCTTGCTAGTTCTGAGGAGAAGGACGTGGACTAAACAAGAATACAGCAAATAAAACCAAAACCAAACAAACGGAAACTCATATCTGCCTTGGAGGCAGGAATCGTGAGATGAGTGGGAGGGTAAACCCAGGGCGTAGAATCAGCAGTTGGAAGAAAATGGGCTGGGGGTGGGGACTATATGGAGGGGAATAGTAGTTGGTGGCATTAAATTATGGGAATGTTTCTGAATAACAGATCATTCAGAATTCCTAGAGTTCCCTGAGAACTATACGGGGATTACTTTGATCAGTTACAAGGTTGGATAGATCCTTTTGATTGGGATCAGTGTTACCACTTAGATCTTTTAAGTACCTCATTTCTGTACTTTTGCCATATCTGAAAAACAATTCTACCCAGATTTTTATTTTTCCTTAGAGAGGTATGCAAAACTATTTGGAAGATTTTCATTATCTGATATTTGATATTCACAGAATTTCTTCACAGAACACTAGAAATGAACAGTCAGGATGAGTTAGAGTAGCACTGACTTTTTAAGAAGTGAACAAATATGTTTTTAATGTTATTTAAAATTTTTAAAGAAGTTCAGTATTATGGTTAAAAAAAATAGCATCAGTTATAAGGACTCGAGGAAGAACTTAATTCCAATACTTTAGTGGTATCCGCAAATATCCCATAATACAAAGACAAAGTTTTGAAGGGCGAGAAAGGCCTCTGAAGAGCTCGTAAGGATCAAGGCTTACGCTGGAGCGACGTGCCTTTCCTTCACCGTTTCTTTTATAGAGTGAGTTTTGCAGAGGACCACCTGGACGACTCTCCTTACAGGAGAAGCAGTTGTCTCCATTTTGGCTCCTCCAGGCCCTATTTTCATGCACTGATGTGTGCAGAACTGGCTGGGACTTTTCCTTATCCCTTGAATTGGCTTCAAGCAATGCACATTGGTCCAGCCAAGGTGATGATGTATAGTCTTTGAAGCAAAGAGGACTGGGCAGTGTTTCCTGCCCCCTCCCATAACTCGAATAAAACACGTATGAGGGGGGCCATGCTCCATTCTGTCAGCTGGGATCAAGCCTCGAAATGAGGCTGTGGCTTCCCAGGGCATGAAAGATTAGTCCTCAGAGCTAACGCACAGATACTGTCTCGGTTGTGTCGTGCGGATTACTCTTCCTGCATACCCTTCTCTGCATATTGCAGAGGTGAGTTCTTTGGGCCTCCTCCCTACCCCAGCTCCCAGCACTCACGTACTTCCACCATTCTCACAGTCACTCATCCTCAAGCCACTCCTTTCCTCATGAATTAACAAAACCTGGTGTGGCCCTGGGTGGAGGCCTTTCTCCCAGTCAGCCATCATTGTAGCTGCACTTAGGACCCCTTGGCTCCCCATAACTACAAACATGCCTTAGTGTCTTCATTCTTACCATAGGTGGCTCCGGAAGTGGTAGATTGGAATTAATTCTCTAGAATCCTAATAACTTTTCCGTGGGATTACAAATATAAAAATTCCTGGGCCACAACAAAGACTGAGAAGAGCTCTCTATAGAATTTGTCATAGAAATAAATATTTTAAATAATAAGCTTTTCCTGGGGAAAGGTCATAATTGCTATGTAACAGAAAGCTTGCAAGCAGTCAAAAAACATATGTGTCGTGGGGAGGCACAGCTGGGAAGGGGTACAAGAAAACTTTCTGGGTGTAAAAGAAATGATAGAAGTATGGGTTTTAAAAAATAATTAAATAACAAAATTACTAACAGTTTTAAGTAATCCTGTGATATTTTTAATTGACAGGCACCACTTTATTGACATACATAATGAAAAGTTTCGATCATACAAATTAAAGATGGTGGCAAAAATGGAAAAATACCTTCGTTCCAGGAGATGTAGGCGACAGTATGTATATTGCATTTTATATAATTAATAGCATGGGTCTAAGAAAATGTCTTGTTACTCTAACTGTTTTGAATGAATATTATATTACATATTCCCTGAAGTTTTAGCCACTTACCAGTCCAATTATTTAAATACAGGATGACCAGAAACTGCATATTTTTAAAATTTTTATAAAATAACAGGAAATATAAAAATGACAGTTTATCAAATTCATATTTTACATACAATAATTTTTCTGTGTATGATACATCTTAAAACATTCAATACACAACACAACATTGTAGTTTGGGCAGTAGTATGTAGTCTTCGAATTCTATTTGTGTGATTGTCTTTCTTTGAACAACACACTTTACACTGTTGTGTTGACCTTCCATTTTTTTCTGTGGGTGGTATAATTTCAGAAAAATGTCTCCCCACTAAACATTATGGTGACAGTGTTAATGATGAATGTGCTAGTTGGGTTTCACTACCAGGTGCTTTCAGTTATTTGGTCTGATAGACCTAATTTAAATTGTAAATGACTTTTTGAACCCCCTTGTTTTGAATAAATAATAAGTGAGTTCCATATTATTTGGTCCAGGACAAGCATCACTATTTTATGGTAATATTTTTTCCTCACTTTTTGATTACAGAGTAGCTTGTTAGATGTTGGTCAACTCTGTACGTCCCCCATAGAATTTTTTGTTTTCTTTTTGAAGCAGGGTCTCTGTGCAGTTCAGGCTGGCAGTTATAGTGCAGGCTGGAGTTGAACTCTCAATGATGCTCCTGCCTCAGCCTCCCAAGTGCTGGAATTACAGGCATATGCCACCACACCTGGCTCTCCCATAGAGTTATTATAATCGTTAGCCACTATTGGAATTGTTTTAGTTTCATTTCTTCTTTAAAGTTCTATTATTTATGTATTATGAATAGTTGACAGTAAGGAGATGTCGTTTTGTTTTTTCCATTTCATAACACAGACTCTTCCTCTCTGATGTGCTAACATTTCTCCCTTTTTTCACTTTTTCTTTCACAGATTTTTTGGTACTTCCTTTCTATTCAGTCTCGGTGTCCCAAACATGTGTACTCTGTATTGTAAAAGAAGATCATTAGGTTCTGGAGAAGTATTAAAATTATATCTAATGTCCTTATGATAAGTGTTTTTCTAAGGGCCAGGGATACTGCTCAGCAGCACAGTACCTGCCTGGCAAGCATGAGGTTGTGAGTTCAATTCCTGGCACCAAAAAAAAAGTTTTTATAGATTGTAGCACAAAACTATCGGTTATTTTTCACAACTAAAATAAACCCAGATTAGTAAAAGAAAATAATCAGGACTACCTATTAGATTTCACTAGAAAGAGCAAAGGTGAATCCAACATTCTAATGTAAAAGGTACGCTGGAAACCATTGATATAAAACAAACAGACCTACAAGTGTATGTCATGCAAACAAGAACTGACTGGTGCAGACGGCACTGGCCCGAGCAGCACTTGGGGTGGTCAGTGTGAGCTGTTAGGTGGCTAAGGCAGCTTGCTTTTTGTGCCCACGTAAATTGAACTCAAATACTCTATTGAATACCAGGTAAATCAATCAATGATGATTTCACCTCATTTTTAGCAATGAATTTAGCAAATACATATATTTATTCTTTTATTTAATTTAAAATCTTGTCCTTGCTAGGATCATCTTGTCTCATTTTGAAGACAAAAAACTACGAAAAGCCTCCTTGGGTATTATGGGAACTGAAAAATGCTGTGATAATTGTAGATCCAGGTAAATATTCCTTTCTGATGGATGGTCTAAAAGTCTTTTGCTTCTCTTTTTTTCAGATATATTTAATTGAATTTTTGCTGAAAGATTTTTGAACAAAATAATGAATTTATTTAAAATTTAAGAAGTGAACAATTTAGATTATTTTACTTTTTAGAATAGGTGATAAAATGGTGGGCCTAAATCCAAAGATATCAGTAGTTTCATTAGCTATAAATTATCCAAAAATACCATTTAAAGGCATCATTTAATTGAGAAAATTAATTTTTAAATATCCAAAAGAAATCCACTGCAAGTATAATTACATAGCTTTAAAAAGGAATATTATCTCATGAAAACACTAATTGCTGTTTTAATATTGGCAATAGAGAGCAAAGAATGTTACCAGAGATAAAGGACGTTGCATAATGTAAAAGAGTCAGTTCAGCAATTGATCAGTCAGGGTTGTCCAGCAAGGCAGGGCCACTGATTGTGTGTATATGTCCATGTATGTGTCTGTGTGTAGAGGGAGAAGAGAAGGAGGAAGGATTTGATAGAATTGAGTTGTGAGGAATTTGCTTAGACAGTTTTGGAAGTTGGTAGTCTTAAATTTGGTAGGGTAGGCCAATATCCTGTAAACTCAGGCGGTTTATGCTGTAGTTTTAAGGCTGAATTCCATCTTGAGCTAACCTCAGGTTTTGCATTTAAGGCTTTCAAGCAATAGGGTGAGATTACCCACAGTATTGATGGTAATCTTCTTTTTTTTTTTTTTTTCGGTACTGGGGATCGAACTCAGGACCCTGTGCTTGCTAGGCAGGCGCTTATTCCACTGAGCTATATCCGCAGCTCCGATGGTAATCTTCTTTATGTCAAGTAAAATGGTTACAAATATTAATCTCATCTATAAAATACTTTCGCAGCAACGCTTAGTGACCAAACAGCTGAGTACTGTTGCCTAACCAAGTTGATGCATAAATTTAACCATCACAGTCAAAAAGATATAGTCTTAATTGTATATGCACTTAAAATAATTCACAGACTGAAAGGAGAAACGCAGAAGTCCACAGTTATACTTGATGACTTCAGCATCTTCTCTTAGGAACCGTTATAACTCGTAGACGGAAAACACTACGAAGGAGAAATGGAAAGGACTATTCAATGAACTGGATCTTACTAATTTAAATAGAAGAATCCATGCAATAACAGCAGAGTACGCATTCTTTTTAAGGCCAATGGAACATTTGTGAAATGTAAATCTTTCTAGGTCATAAAACAAACCTTAAAAAAAAATTTTTTTTTCCTTAGACCAATGAGTGCCTTTATTTTTATTTTTTTTTCTGTTTTATCAGTATGAGGTTTATTTATTTTATTTTTTAAAAAAATAAAAGTACAAAAACATATTAACAAACAGACACCAATTAGCATAAAAAATAGTACAATCACAACTGATCTACAGACAAGGTGACATGCTCTCAACAGTGGTTATTGCTTTATCCATTGATATCTTCGAAGTGTAAATATATGAACCCATATACAGACATGCAAAATTGGTCAGACAATTAATCCTCTCAACAACAGAAAAACACAAAAACCAAAAATCCAAAGACAAAAAACAAAACAGGCAAACAACAATAATAACAACAACAAAAAAAAACCCACCAATAGTTGCTGCTTTGCACATTGATATCTTCGAAGTGTGTGTTCAGGATAACAAATAAAGACATACAAGATTGATCAAATAACCCGTCATCATCAATTATTCCTTAGCATTAAGTGATATAATACAATAGTAGAACTATGTTAGCCCTCCTGCATATATGTATATTCATATATACATACATACATTTTTGTCTCTTTCTTTTCTCCTTTCCCTTGTCCCATCTGTTCTTTGTTTTTGAACAGATTTCCTTCATGTCTCTTAGTTTATATTCCCACGCTCGGGTTTTTACACCAGTGATACAATACGTTGCCTGCACATGTATCGCTGATTTATTTCACTTATGAGTATGGACTCCAGTTTTGACCACTTGCCTACAAAGTCTCCAAAACTGTCTTTCTTTATAGCTGAATAATATTCCATTATATAAAAATGCCACAATTTTTTAATCCAGTCTTCTGTGGATGGACACTTGGGTTGCTTCCACATTTTAGCTATTACAAATTGCGCTGCTATAAACATGG